>JAUMHN010064851.1:0-26876 GCA_032360265.1 Heliamphora ciliata
TCATGCTCAGAAAGCTATTAACATGTTATAAACCAATGTTTAAACACATGCAAGCAAGCATATACAATCAACCTCACTAGGTGATAAACCCTTTTTCCCATGGCACTTAGGTATCCGAACCCAGAGCTCTGATACAAAGTTGTCACGCCCCAAAATCCAAGGTCACGTGAAAATCCACCGAACACTAGTTTTACAAAAATAGGTTTTCATACATTCAAATCCACCTATTGAAATCATAAGAAATCCCAGTATGCATCTCTCATAAGCAATAAACATCCTGCATAACATGCATAAGTATATCGTCTTATGGCGTACAAAACTGCCTTCAAGGATAGACATACCAAAAAGAAAAACTACTACAGCCTTCCATCATCCATCAGCACGAGTATCACTAGATCTACTTAAGATCATCATCCAAATCATCACCAGAAAATAGTTTTATACAGAAAAATCCCACCCATGAGCCGAAGCCCAATAGAAACAGACAATAAAGCTGTAAAGCATGAAATATGCAATCATATAGAGTGGGAGCGAACTCAACGACAAAACCCCAAAAGTTTTCCCTCCAAAACCCATAAGTTTTCCCATCAAACTAAACTAGTCTCGCAAAATGGTTTTATTAACATAAAACCCATGTTTTCATCCTTCAAATCATGTGTTGCAAATAGTGCAAATAAACGACCTCAGTTAAGGAAAAATAGTAATCAAAACGTTATTCCCTCACGGAATGTTCCATCGTGGAAAAAGAATATGATCCTATGTATTGACTCCATCACATGACAGAGGTAACAATAATAGACCCCTATTCAGTGTCTAATCCCATACATCATAGGACTGGTTAGATACACACAAGTTCTATACGGAGCACCATAACGTAACCACTCAATTTACGGGCGACAACCTGAGGGTACAGAGCACCCAACTCAATTTGCGGGGAGTAACCCAAAGGTACAGAGCACTTACGCTGCGCACGTTTCTGGACTTACACCGAGGGCAACTCGTGCCAAATACCCGTCATCCCGGTACATCAAGATAATCTTCTAACTATCGAACCGTAGGTCAACTACGAAAATCATTTCACAATTATACATTATACATGTATATACGGATCCATCCATCAACATGGAGATCAACAAAATATTTTCAAAATATTTTTCACCGTTTTCAACAAAACGATTCAAAACCTGAGACTCAACCACGAAGGCGAGCTTCAAACCTCCAAAACATAAAACGTTGAGATTTTTCACAAAACCACCATTTTTCACCGTTTTCAAAAAAACCCTTTGAAAACCACACTACCACATGTCATACAGTACTATATGCCAAGAAAAGCTAACAACTTGCTTTCTATCAGAAAAACAAGGCTTAAACAGAAAATATGACATTTAATGCATTTTTTACCCGGTAAAAATACATATAATTACATATAACACTCTCATAACAGTAGTAGGTCTAGAATCCTACCTCGTTGGGTCAAAATCCAACGCATAAAAAATTAGACCTCATCGGAACGAGAATCTGACCGGATGAGCGCAAAGCTAACAGCGTAGATAGCAAGGATCCACAAGCTGTTCGTCGAAAACTAGGCTCGGGCGGGTAAAAAATGTAGAGAGAAGGCAGAGAGAATGAAAGAAACAAACATTTTCCAAATGTTCCAACCACTTGAGTACTTATAAGCTCGCCAAAAAGGTAGTTCAGTCGACTGAAGCTCCTCGAAAAATGTGAACCGCCACAGTTCAGTCGACCGAATCCCCTGGTTCAGTCGATCAAACTCAAGAAAATAGGTTCAGTCGACCGAACTTAGTAGCCCAGTCAACCGAACCCCAGGGTTTGAGCCTACTGGTTTTTGGTCTCGATTTTGCATTCTAGGGCCAACCTAACAAGCCTAAACGAGGCCCGAGAAAGCATAAAACAGGTCTATATGCTGTTCTACAACTCCAAAACATAAACCATGCATCGATGATATATATAACATGAAAGAAAACACGTCATCATGTATAAATAATTCAAAATAACAAGGTTCGGGGTCTCACAAGTTTGGTATGAAAGGTTTAACAAACTCTTGATTGAAAATGAGTTTTAAAGAGGAAAAAAATTTATACTACTATTTTCATCAAGTCTCAAGAAAAAGATATGCTTATTGTCCAAGTTTATATAGATGATATTATTTTTGCCTCAATTAATGAATCTCTTTACAAGGATTTTGCTTTGTGCATGCATGGAGAATTTGAAATGAGCATGATGTGTGAGCTCAATTATTTTTTTGGATTTCAAATCAAACAATCACAATAACAAATCTTCATTAATCAATCCAAGTATACAAGAGATTTGTTGAAGATGTTTGATAAGCAAAGTGCAAAACTAACGGAAACTCCAATGTGTCCTTCAACAATGCTTGACAAGTATAAAATTAGTAACGCAGTAAATGAAAATAGATATAGAGGTATGATTGGATCTTTACTTTATTTAACTGTGAGTTGACCTGACATCATGTTTAGTGTATGCAAGCATGCTAGATATTAAGCTAATTCTAAAGAATCACATGTAACTACTGTTAAGTTATTCTATCAAGGAGGAATAGTTTTTAAGTTATTTTGCTATTCTGATGTAGATTTTGCCAGTTGTAAAATTGTTAGAAAGAGTATAAGTTGAATATGTCAATTCCTAGGACACTCTTTAATATCATGGTTTAGTAAGAAACAGAACTCAATAGCCTTATCTATAGCTGAGGTTGAGTACATTCCAGTTGGTAGCTGTTGTGCATAGGTTCTTTAAATGAAATAATAACTAAAAAACTATGATGTGTGTTTAGATCGTATTCATATTAAATGCGATAACACTAGTTCCATTAACATATTCAAGAATCCTATACAACACTTTAGAACAAAGCATATTGAGATTAGACATTATTTCATTAGAGATCATATTCAAAAAGGTAACATAGAACTTGAATTTGTAGGCGCAGACCGCCAACTTACTGATATATTCACTAAACCTTTAAATGAAGAAAGATTTTGTTATATAAGAAGAGAACTTGGTATGCTATATACTCCAAATTGATACTTAAATGCCATACTAATAATGCCTGTTCAATGCTTATCATACTTTATTTTGATGTATGAAAGGTGTCGATACAATCATAAATAGTGTCGACACATGTGTGAAAAGTGTTGACTCAAAACTATATAGTTGCGACACATTTCGATAAAAGTGTTGACCCCAGCTATATAGTGTTGACACGATTCGAATCCTTACTCTCGATAAAATTTGTGTCGACTAGCCTGTGAGGAGTGTCGACTCAATAAACCGAAAGAGTCGACACCATGTTAAAACATGTCGACACAATTTCTATTTTTAAACACCCCTTGTGTCCTGTGAAAAGTGTCGAATCGAATAAGATTCGTGTCGACACAATTCATAGGGTTTATATATAGATTTTTTCCCTCTTTTCGCGCTCAAACTCTTCAGTTACCAAGTAATCGTTTGTCTTCTGCCTCTTCTGTTCCAATCAAACCCTAGTGTCGACTCCTCATCTTTGCCCTCTCTGTCTCTTTCTCATTTCTTACCAAAAATGCCTCCAAAGACGATGGGCAAGGGCAGCAAATGCCTCGCTGACGAAGGGTCATCATGCCCCAGGGCAGCGAAGAAGCAAGAATCAAAGCAAAAATCGAAGATGACGACGGCAAATATGCCTTCTATGGATATGGGAATGGCATCTTCTCTGAAGTTTCAGTCCTCCAAATACAAAAATTTGTATTTTGCCTCTTTTAACTCTCAAGGTAATCCCTGGCCAATCTCTTGAATTTTAGTTTTCTGATTCCATTGAGATGAAGTTCTCTGATCTGTTCACCGACCTCAGTTAGATAAACTTACTTCAAATCCGTGACCACTACTATCCTACTCTAGTTAAACTTTTTTATGCTCACATGCAAATCACTGATACTCCTGACAACACTATCACCGCTTGGGTGAATGGTGTGGACGTCAAGTTGACTTCTAAAATCCTTAAAATTATTTTTATTATTTTAAAATCCAATTCACTCCCTCTAGAGTCGCCTAGGACTAGCACTTTCTAATCTTATCTATAATTTCTTTGTTTTTAATCTCCCTAATAATAGTTTTGAAAACAAATGAGGCCGTGTATTTTCATTACATGGGATGTGGGAAGAGACCAAACAAAAAAAGAATTAAAGAAAATTATGTATTTCCGTTTCTTCCTAATTTTTATCCCTCAATTATTTCTGTAGTAATTCAAATAATTAATCCCTGTTTGAGATATTTTAAAAGCTTGATGTTTAAGAGAATTAGCTATTTAGAAAAAAGAAAAAGAAGGTAGATTATTCAGGATAATTTCTTTAGGGTCTATTTTTTTATTTTTTGCATTTTGTTGGGATGTCTAATTTGTCTTTATTTTTTTATTTTTAAATTGTAGTATTTGGAACATGGCACGTGCGACTTTTGTTTATTTTTTTATAGTAGAATTGGCTTTTTAATTAATGGTATTGTGGGTTTTTTCATTCAAAAAATATGACAGTGTGTGGATTATGCAGTCTTTTTCTTAGAAAAAAAGTGATAAGAGTTAGTAGATCTTTTAGAGATGCATGCCAATCACTCTAGCTTAAATATTAGCTTTTTTTTAACAGAAAAATCAATTTTTATATAAAAAGACATTCATTTCTCTTGATTAAATCACAGTCCAAATAAATTATTAGGCCATCCAATAATATCTGCGAAAAAATATTCAGTACTTTTAAAATAACATGTAATCGTGTCATATGCTAATTATATAAACACAACAAAATTTATAGAACACAAATAGTCAGTTTATAAACACCACTTTATAATATTAATCACTTTAGATTAACAAGGCAACTAAGGATTAAGTTAATTAGATAAGTAACTTTGGGGTTCTTGTTGCAGAAAAATTATAAACTTATAAATTATAACTAAAATTGAATTGTGACTTTAAGCATAAATTGTACATTAATATTTATTTAAACCGTGAACTTGGCTTAAAATTAAAAATAGAACTTGTATTTGTTGATTTAAAATAAAAAATTATAAATACACCAATTTTAATTTTTAGAACTTTTTTACTAAGTTACAAGCTAAAAACTATAATTTAAGTGGTAACAAACACCGCTCAGGCTATGTTTGGGATACCCTTTTTTTTGCCTTTTTGCCATAGTTTTTTTTAAAAGTTTTTTTATGTTTCTTATTTTTTGGTTTGATTATTTTCTTTTTCCAATTCGTCATCAAAAAACAAATAAAAAAATAACTGTTTTCGACAAAGAAAAAAAAAGTTCACTAAAGATGAAAAAAATCTTACAAAATCAATAAAGTCGCTTTTTCGTCTTTTTGAACTTTTTCTTTAGTTGTAAATTTTTACTTTTCTAATTTCTCGTAACAAGAGAAACATAAAAAATATTATCGTTTGGTGTAACATGAATTGCTTTGCTTAAAACATGAAAAAAATTCAAATATTTTTTTTATGCCACAAGGGGTCTTATATGGCTTGAATTTAACTAGTTATTTGAAGTTGAGGATCCTAATTACCTTAGAAATTGCAATCCACAACCACTATAATTGAGAACATTTGCTCCTAAAAAACCTTACAAATTCTCACTTCACAATCTTTTATTGTTATTTTTATCTATCATCTCACCTAAAATATATTTTCAACTAGGTGTGAGATCCATTTCATGAAGTATTGTATGGTAGTGATAATAAAATGTGATAAATGTTTATATATAATTTTAATAGGAAGGTGAAATTGTAAGAAAAAAAATAACAAAGTATTATGCTGAGTATTATGGGAAAAATAAATAATGTACCCTGAGTAAGTCATTTTTTTGTCTCTAACTTAACTAAAAAAATAAGCTAATATTGTTTCAATTTTTTTGTTACGTTATTAAGTAAAAATATTACAAAAATAATATCACAATATCACATATTATTTGGGCACTATTCAATAGGGGTGTTCATGGGCCGGGTTGAGTTGGCCTCTAACTCATCACCTGACACATATATTTAGTTCTTTATTTTGTTACCTGCAACCGACCATGTGTTTTATGAATTCATGGGTAGGCACAGTTTAGTTTGGCGGTTTGAACTTCCCTAATCTGAACTACTTTTGTTGACCTCATTCCATTGTTTAGCCAAGTATAACAGTTTTCTAAATTTAAAAATTATGTTTAATAAATTTAAAGCTCAAAATATCATTAATTTATCAATTAAACCATATATAGATTAAATGACGTAGTTTTTACACAAAAATACTAAAGTAATAAGTAACATAATTTTATAATAAATATAAAAATCTAAAAAATTTATTATTTGTTGGCCAAGTTAGGTTATGCAGGTAGCTATACTCAAGATTTGAAACCCGACTACCACCCGATAAAAAAAATTTGAAAGATCCATCACACGATGATATCTTGGACAAAATTATCCATTATTATATTAGTCGAATTAAATTAAATGATTTGAGCGAATTAATGAAATCCAAGACACCCATACTATTCAATAATTAATCCGGGATCTAAATCACATTTATTTGTGGTAGTGTCAAAAGAAGAGGCGCCTTCATGCATTTAATGTGTCAACTACATTTTCTGTATGGAGCTCAAAAGAGTGGCCCAAGTTAGTTGACAAACATTAGGTTCATAGGGTTACCCTGCCTAACTTATATGTGATTAAAAGAAAGAATAATTAATCATAAGTTTAATTTTTTTAATGTTTAGCCTTTGTAGTGTATTTAGTCCATTTAATTTTTTGTTAATTTTTTAAACTTATTATTTTAAAAGTTTTAAAGCTTAAGATACTCTAATTCAATGCATTGCAATTTTATGAATAAAATCATCCTTATTACTCACATTTTCTTAATTATTTGATACAATCCTTTATAATGTTATCACCCTTTGTCAACTTTAGTCACCACCGGCAGCGATTTTTATTGGTCACAGCTAACGACCATTTTCCGGTGACTTTCTAGCGACATCCCACAGCCCACCTTTTAATCTTTTTAGCAACTTTTTTAACGACCCACATAACAAATAAATTTGTTTTTTGTGTTTAAATAATAAAATTTATCTTTATTCCATTATTTATGAATACATACAGATAAATTTATTTATGATTTTATTATAAATGAACACTAAAAAAAACTTCACTGTTCTTGTAGTCGAACAGTAAAATTTATCTTTGTTCATTATTTTCTGATGCAAATGGATAAATTTATCTCTAATTTATTATAAGTAAACACTAAAAAAAAACATATTTGTTCGTTGTATTTGAACAGTAAAATTTATTTATATTCACTTATTTTTGAATGCAAATAAATAAATTTAGATCTTTTTTTAATAGTTACTAAAGTTGGTCACCAGAAGTCGCCAGAGTTAAAGGTCAGAAGTCGTCGAAATTAAAGGCACTAGAATTGGTTATCGGAAGTTGCCCAAATTGGTCGTGGAAAAGTCGCCCAAATTAGTGATTGGAAGTAGTTGTAGTTGATTGCCAGAATCATTGTCAGAGCTCGTTGGCGTTCACTGGAGGAGGTCACTGTAGCTTACCGACAGTAGCTAGAGGTGGAGGGATAAGGTGTTAAAGTAAAGAAATGAGTATTCAGAGTAGTAGAGAATTTTGATCTCATTTAACACAATAGACTTTAAGAGTGAAAGTTCTTTTTGTTGGATCTAATGTTGTATAAAATAATATTAATTGTGGACCTTATATCAAAAGCTCCTGAAAAATTGTTATGTACTTTAAAAATTTATAAAAAAATTACTCTGAACTTAAAATGAAGGGTTTAAATTTAGTTGTGTATTGTGGGACATATTAGCAATGAATCTAGAAATATTTTGGGATATGTCTTATTATCATTTGATATTTTCGTATTAGTCTCGTCTAACTTTTTTTAATAAATTTAGTCTTACAATATTATTGTTTATTTAAAATACTCTTAAATTAAATTTTTAGAAGATTTTATTGATCAAATCACTTTCTAATTGGGAATCAAAAATCTCACTGTTAGTTCAAGGGCTTTTTATTTAGATTTTGATAATTTTCATAATTTATTTTCTAAATTAAATTGATTTAAAAAGATAATATTTAATATTTTAAAAAAAATGTGTTGACGCAAAATGACAAATGAGTTAACACATTTACCCATAAGAGATGACTCATTTCTCAAATGGATTGACACTAAAGTATTCTTGAATAAGAATATTTTGTGTTGACCCTAATTGATACTTGAGTCAACACTTTAAAACAAAGAATAGTTGAAGATCTCATGTGTGTCAACACCTTTGAGCTAATGAGTTAACACCTTAACGTTTTTCTCTAAGATGTTTCAGGTATTAAACTTTGAGTTGACACAAATGAAATTTGAGTCAACACAAAAGAACGGAGACTCTCTGCTCTTAAAAAGAGTCAACACAAACTAAGTTTAAGTCGACACCAAGTGTTCTTCACTTTGGTTATCCAAAATTTTGAGTTGACACAAATTGAAAATGAGTCTACACAAATGTACTGAGGCTACCTGTAGAATTTGTGAGTCGACAGAAATTGAAAAAGAGTCGACACAAATATACTAAGCCCGCCTGAAGATTTATTGAGTCGACACCAAAGTCAAATTGAGTCGACACAAAATCAATGAGAGTTTCTACACTTTTTAGTGTCGACACCAAAGGCAATTCAAGTCGACACAAGAACTTTCAAGAGCTTATATAAGGAGTTACTCCTTAGCATTTAATAGAACTGGAGACTTATATTCACTGTTGTATTGCTTGATTCAAAGTATAAATCTCTTAAGCTCTCATTTATTATTTATAACTCAAGCTCTGGGATCTTATCTCTTTACTTCTCATTTATTGTCAATTATTTCTGTAAAGAGAGTGAGTAATACTCATTAAAGCATCCCATTTATTGTATTTGAGTGGCCTTTTGTCCTTTGAGTAAGTGGGTAAATCTTATAAAAAAAGAACTCAAGAGATTAGAAGAAAAATAGGGGCATACTTTTCGTAGGATCGTCTTGAAGTTATAAAAGATTTTGATTGCACCCGTAAGTATTCTACTTTAGTGAAAATTCTCAAGAGAAGTCTTGAAGAGCAGACGTAGGTTTTAAAAAAGCCGAACCACTATAAATCTCGGTGTCCAGTTCAATTTCTCTATCCTTAACCTCTTTAATATTCGCATTACTTTATTCTTTGATTATACTTGTTATAATTGTTTGCAATATTAAAAAGTTTTTAAAAAGATTTTTAAAATTGTTATTATCTTTTCAAAATCCAATTGACCCCCTCTTGGGTTACCTAGAACTTACAATTTGTATCAAAGTCTGGGCTCTTATTTTTTGACTTAACAGTCTAAGAGTTTATATGGCAACTACTAGCATAAGACCCATCCAGTTTGAAGGTCAGTCCACCAATAGACATTTCTTGTTCAATGGAACAAACTACAATTATTGGAAGGCTAGAATGAGAATCTACATTCAAGCCGTAAACTATGACCTTTGGAAGGTTATCATAAATGGTCCCAAAAGACCTAGCACGACCATTAAAGGAACAATCGTTCCAAAACCAGAGAATGAATGGACCCAAAATGACATAAAAGAGATTCAAAAGAATGATAAGGCTATGAATCTCCTATATTACTCTCTTGATCCTAATGAGTTCAATAGGATCTCAACATGTGACACCGCTAAGAAAATATGGGATAGACTTGAAGTTACCCATAAGGGAACTAACCAAGTTAAGGAATCCAAAATATGCATGCTTGTTCATAATTATGAATTATTTAAAATGAAGTATGATGAAACTATTTCTGACATGTTTACTAGATTTACTGATATTATAAATGGACTAAAATTACTTGGCAAGATTTATTCCAATGCAGAAATAGTGAGGAAAATTCTTAAGTGCATGCCCAAGAATTAGGAAGCTAAGGTCACTGCTATCCAAGAAGCTAAAGACCTCAACACACTCAGCTTGGAAGAACTTTTTGGATCTCCTATGACTCATGAGATGAATATCTAGATGCACGATGAAGATGATAACAAGAAGAAGAAGGGCATTGCTTTCAAGTCCTCAACTCATGATGATGAATCCGATGAATACTCCTAAAGTGATGAGAATGAAGATATGTCCCTCATCACGAAGAAATTCAAAAAGTTTATTAGAAATAAGAAATAAGGAGGAAGAAGGTTCTTAAAAAAGGATGGACACAAAGGCGAGCGTAACAAATTCAAGGGTGATTCAAGCAAATTAAAAAATGATCACAAGAAAGACGAGATCATTTGCTATGAATGCAAAATATCCGGACATATCAAGACTAAATGTCCTCAACTCAAGAAGTAATTCAAAAAGGGCTTCAAGAAGGCTATGATAGCCGCATGGGGCAAAAGTGATGACAACAGCTCCGAAGATGAAAGGAAAGAAAATGAGGTTGCAAATCTATACCTCATGGCTAAGGAAGACGACAAGGTAACATGTGACCCTTTCTCCTTAGATGAATTGCAAAGTGCATATGAAGATTTGTATGATGAATTGAGAAAAATGGGTGTAAAGAACTCTATTCTTAAAAAGTTAGTTCTTTTCTCGTCATGTAAAATTGAAACCTTGAAAGAAGAAAAACTTTCTTTATCAAAATAATTTTCTGTTTTGAAAGATGAAAACAAGGTTCTAAATGAAAAGGTTGAAGATCTTTCCAAAATGGTTTAAAAGTTCACTCTTGGAAAAAACAACTTAGATAAACTTCTCGGTATGCAAAAATGTATTTTCGATAAATTCGGGATTGGATATAAACCAAAGAAGAAGAAAAAGTTCTTAAGTAATACTTTTGTCAAAGCATCTTCTAATCACTTAAATGCAATTTGTTTTTACTGTTATGAGCTTGGACACACTGTCACATACTTGTCCACAAAGAAAGTCTTCTAATTTATCTGTCAAGAAGGTTTAGGTTCCTAAAAGAACACATCCTCAAAGAACTAACTTTAAAGGACCTAAAAAGATTTGGGTACCAAAAATCAAAACTTGATTCTTCTTGCAGGTATGTCTTAAGTCCTCATTCAAGGAGAAGAAGTGGTATCTTGATAGCGCTTACTCAAGACACATGATAGGCGACCAATCGATATTTGCATCCCTCAAACCAAAAGATAGTGTATTTGTGACTTTCGGAGACAATAGCAAAGGAAAATTCATATGAATCAGTTGCATCGATAAAATTTCTTCCCCTTCTATTGAAAGCTTTTTACTTGTTGATGGTTTGAAACATAACCTTATTAGCATAAGCCAACTTTGTAACAAAGGTCACAAGGTTGTCTTTGATCATCCTAAGTGTGTTATTGAAGACTCAATTAATAACAAAATTATTTTTGAAGGTCATAGGCATGAAAATATATAGGCATGAAAATTTCTACACTTTCAATCTAAATGACCTTTCTAAAAATGACACTAAGTGCTTAGCCGCCTTGAGTGATAATAGTTGATTGTGGTATAGAAGGCTTGGACACGCATACATGAACTTGATTTCTAAACTTTTGAAAAGGGAATTGGTGAATGGGTTATTCCAAATCAAATTTAAAACAGATAAAGTGTATGATGCATGTCAACAAGGTAAACAAGTTAGAAGCTCTTTTCATTCTACAAATAAGATTTCAACTTCTAAGCCCTTACAACTATTGCACTTGGACTTATTTGGTCCAACAAGAACTCTTAGTCTTGGAGACAAGAGATATGAATTTGTTATTGTTGATGACTTCTTTAAATTAACTTGGGTGCTTTTCCTAGCTCATCAGGATGAAACATTTGTCTCTTTTACAAAACTGTCTCGGAGAGTTCAAAACGAAAAAAATTTTTAAATCCCAAGTATCCGAAGTGATCATGGTAGAGAATTTAAAAACAAAGATTTTGAAAAGTTTTGTGATAAAAATGGTATTAACCATAACTTCTCTGCTCCTAGAACCCCTCAACAAAATGAGTTGTTGAGAGAAAGAATAGGACCTTGGAAGAAATGGCTAGAACCATACTATGTGAAAATAATCTACCATGATACTTTTGGGCTGAGGCTATCAATACAGCTTATTTTATCGTGAACAGAGCCATGATTTGAGCTTCTCTCAAGAAAACTCCATATGAGTTATGGAACAGAAGAAAACCTAACATAAGCTATTTTTGCACCTTTGGGTGTAAATATTTTGTTTTAAACAATAACAAAGAACTTTTGGACAAGTTCGACGCAAAATCTATCAAATGTATTTTTGTAGGATATTCTTTATCTAGTAAAGCCTATAGAGTCTTCTATAAAAGAACCATAGTTGTTAAAGAATCTATAAATGTGGTATTTGATGAAGCTAATCTTGGTTCTTCAAAGGAATTTTATAAAGATAATTTGATTGACATAGAAAAATGTGTTGAAGATATCTTCATTAAAGACCAAGAGTAGCCAAATCATTGGAAAGCTTTAAATCCTCAACAAGATGAAATTCAATAGGCTGCTGGACCTTCAAATCTTGAAAATCTAGATTTGCCTAAGGAATAGAGGTATGCTCATGGTCACCCAAAAGACTAATCATTAGTCATTCATTTCAAGGTATCAAAACTCGATCTTCTCTACATAATATTTGTGGTAATTTAACATTTCTTTCCTAGACTGAACCAAAATATTTTGAGAAAGCTGAAAACGATGAGTTTTAGACCTTAGCTATGCAAGAAGAGCTTAACCAATTTGAAAGAAATAAGGTTTGGACTTTAGTCCCAAGATCTAAGGAACATTCCATCATCGGCACAAAATAGGTTTTAGAAACAAAATGGATGAGAATGGAGTAGTTCTTAGGAACAAAGCTCGATTGATAGCCTAAGGTTACAAGCAAGAAGAATGCACTGATTTTGATGAAACATTTACTCCTGTGGCTAGGCTTGAAACCATTAGGATGTTGCTTATTTTTTAATGCTTTAAAAATTTCAAACTCTATCAAATGGATGTCAAAAGTCCCTTTTTAAATGGTTTTATCTCGGAAGAAGTTTTTATGAAATAACCTCCTGACTTTGAAAATCTTGATTTTTTAAACCATGTTTATAAACTTACCAAGACTCTCTATGGTTTAAAGCAAGCATCTAGAGCATAGTATGAAAAGCTTAGCAAATTCTTGATTGAAAATGAGTTTTCTAGAGAAAAAATTAATACCACCATTTTCGTCAAGTCTCAAGAAAATGATATGCTTATTGTCCAAATTTATGTAAATGACATTATTTTTGATGCAACTAATGAATCTCTTTGCAAAGATTTTGCTAAGTATATGCAGGGAGATTTTGAGATGAGTATGATGGGTGCGCTCAACTACTTTCTTGGACTTCAAATTATACAACCATAAGAAGGAATCTACATCAATCAATCTAAGTACACAAGGGACTTGTTGAAAAGGTTTGACATGCAAAAAGTCAAACCTACTGGAACCCCAATGTGTCCTACAATAAAGCTTGATAAGGACGAAAACGACAAAGCAGTAGGAGAAAAACGATATAGAGGTATGATCGGATCTCTACTATACTTAACTACTAGTCGTTCTGATGTTTAGTGTTTATATGTGTGCTAGATTTCAATCTAATCCTAAAGAATAACATGTGATCACTGTTACGCGCCTTTTTAGATATCTCTTAGGTACACAAAACCTAGGATTATTCTATCCTAGAGGAATAACTTTTGAGTTATTTGGCTATTCAGATGCTGACTTTGCCGAATATAAAGTGGATAAGAAAAGTACAAGTAGAACATGTTAATTCCTAGGACACTCACTAATCTTATGGTTTAGTAAGAAACATAACTCAGTAGTCCTATCTACAGCTGAGGCTGAGTACATAGCAGCTGGTAACTGTTGTGCACAAGTTCATCAGATGAAACAACAATTAGAGGACTATAGTTTTTGCTTAGATCAGATTCCTATCAAATGTGATAACACTAGTACCATCAATATATTGAAGAACCCAATACAACACTCCAGAACTAAGCACATTGAGAATATACATTACTTTATAAGAGATCATATACAAAAAGGTAACATTAAACATGAATTCATAGGCACAGATTACCACTCGCTGACATATTCACTAAGCCATTAAATGAAGAAAAAATATGCTATATAAGAAGAGAACTTGGTATGTTATGTGGTCCTAATTGATTATTAAAATACCATACTAACCATGTCTATTCAATACATTTCAATGCTTTTTATATTCTAAATTGATATGTGAAAAGTGTCGACACATGTGTTTAAGTTGACTCAAAGCTATATAGAAGAGATACTGCTGGAAAAAGTGTCGATACAATTCTATATAGTGTCGACTCAATTTTGACGTCTTGCTCTCAATAAATTTGGGTCAACCCAAAGCTTAATTTGTCGACTCAATTGCCTAAAAGTGTTGACCCTTTCTGAAAAAGTGTTGACACAAATTCTATTTTCGAACACCTACACTCGCGAAGAAAAGTGTCGACTTAAACGTCATTTGTTTCGACACAAATCTTTTGCCTATTTAAAAGGCACCGGTCCCCACCATTTGCGTTGTTTCCTCTCTCTTTTATAAACTGTTCGTCTCCCGCAATATTTCCCTCCTTTTGAAAAATTGAGTCAACTGATCTCTCCTCCCCTCTTCGATCTATCTTCTCGATCAAAAATGAATGCTCGGACGATGGGAAAAGGAAGCAAATGAACCAGTGATGAAGGCCTATCAAACCCTAGGGCACAAAAGAAGAAAAAGACGACAACAACGACATCGACGGGAACTGCGACAATCAAAATGACGGAGTCGTTGAGTTTAAAGTCAAACAAGTTATAGAACCTCTATTTCTCCTCATTCATAAACCGCAAGGTAATACCGGGATGCTCTGTCTATTTCTCTTATTTCGATTCCATTGAAATGAGGTTTAGAGATTTGTTCTCTAATCTCGGTTGGGAGACGTTACTCCAAAATTGTGACCCCCACTATCCTACACTTGTGAAGCTTTTCTATGCACATTTTCATATTTCATCTATTTCCAGCACCACCATTACTTTATGGGTGAATGGGACTAAAATCCATTTGACTTCAAGTGTTCTAAATAAAATTCTATGTGTCCCTGAGGGTGAGATATTTGTTTCCTGCAAAGAGAATATGAGATCTATTAAAATAGATGGATTTTTTTTTCACGATATGGTTAGATAAATATTTGAGGTCGATGAAATAGATCCCTCAAAATCCTTAAAGGCAAACTCCCTAAAGCCAGAAATGTACATACTCCATCACATGGTAAACCAGATCTTTCTGCCCCAGATCAGGAAGTTCGGAGATATCTCCTACATGCATAATTTTTTCATGTGGTATATTCTCGAACAAAAGAATCTTGATCTGGGCTTTCTTTTCATTTTGGATATGCTCCAGTCACGTGAAAAATCCAATTCATCTCTCCCCCATGCTATGTTCATAACAAAAGTTTTTTAACATTTTGGTATCGATCTCTCTGCTGAAAATGTGGTCCCTTTTTCAAAACATGACCTTTACGGGGCATCCACTCTTAAACACATGCTGACTTCCAAAATTGATGGAGTGTGGACTACCCATCGTGGTACCCCATCCCCCTTAGAAATCCTTCTGCCTCTCGTGATTTTTCTCCTATACGAGTAGATTTTGGATCCCCTATTCCACCCTCCACCAGGACAGACACTCCTAAACCCTCCTCTGCTCCTTCTCATGTTCCTCCTCCTCCTCCTGCTCATGTTGAAGCTCCACCTGCCTCAACTACTGCCTCTCATATTGATCTTTCTGAAGTTGTTTCTTTGGTCAAAGGTTTGTCCTCTTCTTAGACCAATTTTTCAAAATAAGGTCAACCAAGACCTGTTTGACCTCCATAGCACTATCTCTTCTCTATCTGATAAGGTCAAGCATTTGGATAAAATAAATCGTGGCCTCCATCGTGATGTTGAGAATGCAATAGACGCTGGGAGAGCCCTATGCAAGATCATGGATGACTGTATTGCCTACATAGTCAATTGAAATAAGGCAATCCTTTAGTAGGTTCGCAAACAACATGATCAAGGCATTGTCACCGCCATTCAAGAAAACTCTAGAAAAGTAGAAGAACACCTCTAATGGCTTCAGGATGCTTGGAGCAAGCAGTTCAAGCCTAAAGAAACCAATGAAGAAAAAATTGTTCGATTACGGCATGAGGCAGATTTAGACCTAGCTTCCACCCTTAATGCCATAGCTGCTGCTGAAAAGAAGGATGAACGAGCATACTCATCCAAAGAAAAGGTCTCTGAGCGACGATGTAAGCAAGAAGAGAAGAAGAAGTTCAAAAAACTTATGGATGATCAGTAACTTCACCCTTTGATGATTTCAAAAAGGGAGTATAATGGTAAATAAAGAAGAGAAGAAGAAGAGAAAACATTTCCAAACATTATTCTTTTAGAAGTTGTTATGGTTTGATATGAAGGAGAGGATGTAATATTAAGCATACATTTTTTTAATGATGATTGATTGTAAATGGTTGGCACATGCTTTTCTTTACGATTATGAATGTATGTTTTGGATTTGTGTTATCTCATATCTCGTTAATATATATGGCTGTATAATCTTTGTTGCACAATGGCTTTGAAATCTTTTTTGACATCAAATTATTGATAGCATGTTCTAGATATTATGTTTAATGTTTACGATTTGAGACACTCTTTGCACAAATATGCTTGATAAGTGTTGAGCATTTTTGATTTGATGTACAAATTTTAATAAGTTCAGAATACTTTTGAATTAAAATTGAAAATCATCTTTAAAATGTATATTACACTGTTGATTAAATGCCTAGCTATTGTGATTGCATATCTTGTTTAAGGCATACCGATAAGGGGAGAACCCTTATTAAAAATCTTTTTAAATATTTTTTTAGAAAATGTTGTAATCATAAAAAAAATGGAGATTGTTAACCCAAGGGATTTTTAATTAGATTTTTATGATTCATTTTCTAAGTTAAATTGATTTAAAAAGATAATATTTAATATTTTTGAAAAGAAAGTGTTAACACAAAATAACAAATGAGTTGATACATTTACCATATGAGATGACTCATCTCTCAAATTGATTGACACTTAAGTATTATTGAATAAGAATATTTTGTGTTGACTTTAATTAATATTTGAGTCAACACTTTAAGGCAAAGAATACTTGAAGATCTCAAGTGTGTCAACACCTTTGAGCTAATGAGTTGACACCCTAACGTTTTCGTTTAAGATGTTTTAGGTATTAAACTTTGAGTCGACACAAATAAAATTTGAGTCGACACAAAAGAATCGAGACACTCTGCTCTTAAAAGGAGTCGACACAAATGAAGTTTGAGTCGACACCAAGTGTTTCTTCACTTTTGTTATTCGAAATTTTGAGTCGACACAAATTGGAGATGAGTCGACACAAATGTATCAAGGCTACCTATAGAATTTGTGAGTCCACACAAATTAAAGAAGAGTCGACACAAATATACCGAGCCTGCCTAAAGATTTATTGAGTCGACACCAAAGTAAAATTGAGTCAACACAAAATCACCGAGGGTTCCTTCACTTTTTAGTGTCGACACTAAAGGCAATTTGAGTCGACACAAAAAGGCCCTCTTGAAAAGCTAAAGAACAAAATGAGTCGACACCAAAGGTATTGTGTCGACACTGTTGTGTTGGTGGGAAGAATGCGAAAATTGTGTCGACACCAATGAAAATCTGAGTTGACCTAATCACTTGAAGGACTATGCCCTAGAAGTTTTGTGTTGACCCAAACTCAATTGTGTTGACACTAGCAACAAAATTCAAAATACGCGGCAGAGTTCAACGGTTGAATTTTTGGCATTTATTACTCCCACCTACCTCCAACGGTCATGAATCCTCAAGAGCATATATAAGAGGTTACTCCTTAGCATTTAATCGAACTTGAGACTTATATTCACTCTTGTATTACTTGATTCAAAGTCAAAATCTCTTAAGCTCTCATTTATTGTTCATAACTCTAGCTCTTGTATCTTATCTTTTTACTTCTCATTTATTGCCAATTATTTCTGTAAAGAGAGTGAGTAATACTCATTAAAACATTCCATTTATTGTATTTGAGTCACCCTTTATCCTTTGAGTAAGTGGGCAAATCTCATCAAAAAAGAACTCAAGAGATTAGAAGAAAAACAGGGGTGTATTTTTTGTAGAATCGTCTTGAAGTTATAAAATGTTTTGAATGCATCCGTAAGCATTCTACTTAAGTGAAAATTCTCAAGGGGAGTCTTGAGGAGTGGACGTAGGCTTAAAAGAAGCTGAACTACTATAAATGTTGGTGCTAGTTCAATTTCTCTATCTCTAACCTTTTTAATATTCGCATTACTTTGTTTTTTTACTATATTTGCTATAATTATTTGCAATATTAAAAGATTTTTGAAAAAGTCTTTAAAATTGTTATTATCATTTTAAAATCCAATTCACTCCCTCTTGGGTTGTCTAGAACTAACACTCACCCTAAAAATCCCTCCCAATGTCTCTTCAAAAATTTCTTCCAAAATCTCCCAAAATTTTTTTTCACAAAATCTTGCGCCACAGTCACCACAACCTTAGCTCTGTCGCCGGCTTCATCCTCTATCGCCGTCATCACCGTTATCGAAGCCAACTCCATCTTCTCTAATGCCAACGTCAGTCTTCTTCTCTGGTGATATCCTTCATTTTCTTTGGTGCTGATCTCCTCATTCCATTAAACTGATAAATTTTTCAATTTAAAATTATGGAAAAATTTCTCATTTAATTAAACTGATAAATTTATCAATTCTAAATTCTGAAAAAAAATTTCTTATCTCATTAAATTGAGAAATTTTTCTAGAGAATTTTCTCGAGAAAATTAAAGAAGATAAATTTATCAATTAAAGTGATAAATTTCTCACAACAATGGCGACGCCAGTGATGAAAGAGTGATAAATTTATCAGTTAAAGTGATAAATTATTTACAGCAATTGCGAAACTGGTGATTGAGGAGTCAAGATCTTGAGGGAGGAGCAAAAGCGGCAAAGTAGTCGAGGTCTGAAGAAGAAGGGAGCTGCGGTGACGGGGGAGTCCAGATTTGGAGGGAGGAGCGGCTGTAGGGGCCTGGTCCCTTTAAATTTGCAAAGATTAATTAAACATTGTGATGATATTATTGGTGGAAAATGGTTAAGTGTTCAATTATGAGAAAGAATTAACATTTAACCATGGTAATGATGAATGATGATAAGTATATGCTTGTTAATGCATGGAAACAATTATTTTGAGTTGTTTAGATGAGTTGTGAGGTATTTGGTTTAAGATTCAACCCTATATTATTCCTTTTATTGGATTCTCACACAACGAGGGCCACTCGGATGGCCATGGGTCTGCTCGATCAGACTATCGGCTGAGAGTTTTTAAAACTCACATGGTAGGCCATTCTAATTCATTCCCTTCACCTCTCTCTCTCTCTCTCTCTCTCCCTCTAAGCTCTAGTTCTAACCCTAGAAGAACACCTTGAGACTCATTTGAGCTTCCCTAAACATCCTTTGGTGGATCCACCATGCATCTCTGTTCAATTCTCTTAATTGACCATAAGAAGCAAAGATCCCAATCCATAATAAGTTGTGAAGATCATTTGCTTGCTAGCTAATATTGGATCATCAAGGACAAAACAAAGCAAGGAGAATTTTTCGATTTGGGGGGGGGGGGGGATCCTTTGATTGTGTATTTCATATAGATCCATGTTTTTCTTGTTCCAGTAGCTAGGACCAAATTCTCACCTTCCTTCCACATAGAGCTTGGTTGGTCATTAACGATGACAGATTGTATTACCCTTTTAAAGGAGAAGTCCGATAACACCCCGCTCAGGGTCAGGCCTCAAGTCTGATTCTAAGATACTTGAAACCACAAAAAATCCATTGGGAGGTTGTCACACACGTATCTTGTGGTTTAACCATCAAAGAGGTCGGATCTACGTATATTGTTGAACATTTTATGGATATGAGTTGTATATGCTTGTGTATCTATAGAAAAGCATGAAAGCTTGAGTTTTTAGAACCCTACATTAGGATTTGATGTTAAAACGTGTTGAATTTTGAGATTTTCAACGATTTATGGTAAATCTATCATGACATGGTCGTTGGAGAACTTTTAATTTATGTATTGACAAGTTAGGGTTTTTGGTTGGAAAAACTTTTGAATAAATTAGAGTTTTTTTGGGTTGGAGGATTCTAATGATTAAATTGACATAATTGTTAGAAGATTGGTGGATGTATTAACCTATTTGTGCATAAATTCTACAAATATTGATGAAATAGAGAAATCATGAATTGATAAATTGGGAATTTTGAACAAACTATACGAATTTTTGTGAAATGTAAAAATCATGAGATGTTTGATTTGGGGTTTGAACTAGTTTAACCCGAATATGTGAACATGAGTGTATGTGTAACTGTTGATAATTTGTATCCTAACCATGTTGGGCTTGATGAGAGAAACTGGGTTGACGGTTAGACTAGTGTTGATGTTTATCATGAATAATTTAAATGTAATTGGGCTAAGTGCTTGTCCCGCTGAGAAAGACCGTCAAAGAGTACGTAATTGGGCGAAGTGCTTGTCTTGTGATGAGAAACCGTTAAAGAGTACGCAATTGGACTAAATGTTTGTCCCGCAATGAAAGACTGTCAAAGAGCACGTAATTGGGCTAAGTACTTGTCTTACGTGAAATACCATCAAAGAATACAGAATTGGGCTAGGTACTTGTCCTGTAATGAAAGATCATCAAAGAGTACGATTTTGGGTTTGAAAAACCTTGATTGAGATGATGGACATAATTGGAATGGATTGAAAGTGAAGTTGGGACACCATGAAAGGGTTGTGATTAACAAGAAAATAGAAGGTTAGAACTATGATTTTATAAGTGAAAATTTGGTTATGTGAATGGAAGTTGATTTGAAAACAGAATTGGTTTTAGGTAAAGCAATGTTGTACATTTCGCATAACCTTCCTCACATGTCATGCATTGTTTATTTCTAGTCTATTTCCTACGAGCCTCGGCTCATGTTGTGTAAACAATTTTAGGTGATAGCAGAAAGATGACACTGGAATGAGAAGTGTCATGGAGACCATTTTGTGTTATTTTGGATAGAATTTCCTGTTCATTAGTAGAATATTTTGGTAATTGAAATTATAAATGTAATTCTTTCTGGATACTTTGGATGAATGTAATTTGGGTTGGAGTAACCCGTTTTGTAAGGCCTAAGGTCATGAATTCATGACTTGTATGCATGTGAGGGCGTTAGGCTTGTAATTTGGATTAATTCCTTGGTTTTAGGGTGAAATTTATGGTTTCAAGTGTTGAATTAATTCCTTTGTATGTTTATTTCATTACCAAATGTATGTTTGACTTCAAATTTTTGTCTATCGCAAAATGTATTCAAAGTGTGAGAAAAATGGTTGTCTTTTTAACACTTATAAAAATTCTCAGGTTTTTGGCTGGATAACTCTCGAGTATCTCACCGCTCAAGATGGTGTCTCTTGGGCATCCTTGGGGATAAATTAACGTATTTTGAAAAATATTTTACAAGCCAGATACTTACTTTTATTCTTACCTTTTGCAATGAAGTTGAAGGCCTTAAATCGTTTTAAAATAAAGAGTTATTTTTTACAATTCTTTGAGCTTGGATTCATTAAATCGGGTTCTTTTTTATCAGTCATGTGGGTTTCTATTGTTACATTTTTGGGATGTGACAGATTGGTATCAAAGCTTTAGGTTCGAATACCTAGGTACCGTGAGAATGATTGAACCATTGAGTGAGACTTGCATTGATGCGTGGCATTCATGTATTGGTGTGTTTGCATGATATATCTATGAAGTGACTTGATGTTTGCTTGCTATGTGGTATTTGGGTATAGAAGTTGGATTTCTTGGATGATGTGTCTTGCCCTTTGGCATCCG
Source organism: Heliamphora ciliata (assembly GCA_032360265.1). Lineage (NCBI taxonomy): Eukaryota > Viridiplantae > Streptophyta > Magnoliopsida > Ericales > Sarraceniaceae > Heliamphora > Heliamphora ciliata. The sequence continues at coordinate 21,957 of JAUMHN010064851.1, forward strand.
ATCTATTAATGCGGGGCTCGGTCGAGTAATGCGGGGCTCGAGTTAGAAAGACATTTGGCCGACGACCCTTCTAACAAGAGATCCACACGAGATACGTGAGATGTGTTAATGTGGTTATACGTGTTAAGTGGTAGCTTTGTTACAGGTGTTTTTGTTGATCGAAGGTGGGTTGGTTTATGCCCTGATGTTGATATCTTCCCTTATTCTTTCTTATATAGAATGATATTACCGAGATGAGGTAGAGGCTGGGGTCAGGGTTGAGGTTACGTGTATGCCTAAATCCCGAAAGAAGAGGATGTGCATGCCCCAGAGGGATAGGTGGGCAGCGTTGATGTTATACAAGAGATGCTCACAACGATGTGAGCTATAGCGAAGCGGTTAAGGGTGGAGCAACAGCTCCTAAGCCAAGGGCTATAATAGCAATGAGTGAGTTTTAATGGTTGCATCCTCCAATCTTTTTTGGGGAGCCTGATCCTCAAGTTGCTACTGAATGGTTAGAGGTGCCTACCATGATTCATGATATGCTTGAAATCGTAGAGGATGAGTTGAGAGTAAGGTTGGCGGCATTCCAACTTTGGGAGGACACGAGGGAGTGGAGAAAGTTTGTCCAGACAACTGTGGAGGGCACATGGGCCACTTTCACTAGGGCCTTTCTGGAGAAGTACTTTTTAAGATCTTTAACGAACAATTATCAGGAGGAGTTTCTCTTCCTTACGTAAGGGAGCATGATGGTGGTCCAATATGAGGCTAGGTTCTCAAATCTGTCGCAGTTTGCATTAGAGATGGTGGTAGTAGAAGGGTTGTGCACCAAACATTTTGAACGGGGTATTCACCCCACTATCAAAGACAGGATTGTGGCTCTAGGATTTTGGGTTTACACCAAGCTAGTGGAGGCCACCATCAGGGGGCATGAGTGCGCAGTCAGACGGGCGCTAGTTTAAGAGGCAGAAGTCAGGAGGTACTAGTTCTTTTTCTATGGGATCCCAATAGTAGCCACATTTGGCACCCACGCCATCTATTGCTTCATCGGGACGTTTTGATCGTCGATAGGTGATTTGCTTCTTTGGCAAATAGCCAGGGAATTGCTCTAGGGAGTGCCCACAGAAAGGGCAATAGTAGAAGCAGACTTAGGGGGGAGGGCCCTGTTTTCTTGCTTTTAGTATGGCTAGACAGGTCACATCCTCCGGGAGTCCCTTTAGGGAGGGAACGTGCACGGTGCCTCGAAAGCACATTCAAGACAGGTATCTCAGGGAAAACATGGCTATAGTCAGTCACAGTAGCAGTTAGTGATGTAGTCGATGAGGACTACAGGGGGGCTACTTCAGCCCAATATGTGAGATAGCCGAAAGCCAGGGGGAGCAATGGGTAGAATCAAGGGAATTAGGGATGAGTGTACCCTCTCGTGAAGCCCAGTGCTTCAGTGGCACCTGCCATGTTGGATATCGCAGCTAGCCCGTCAAGCATTCGAGGTACCTTTATAGTATAGCGTTCTTAGGCCTGTGTTCTTGTTGACACCAGAGCATCACATTCATTGATTCTATCTGCAATTGAATCTGCATTGGGGCTAGTGGTAGATGTCTTAAGTAGTGCCTTATGTGTAGAGACACCGATTGGTGAGACTACAATGTTCAGATGTATTTGTAGAGTCTGTGAGATGGAGATAGCCCATTATAGTCTAGTGTTTGATTTTATCATGCTTGATATAGCTTCATTTGATATCATACTAGGGATGAATTAGTTTATCACCTTTCGCGCCTTTATTCACTGTGGCCGGCGATGAGTATTTATTTGTGTAAAGGTTTGTATACTAAAAATTTTATTTTTAGTATTTAATTTAATTTTAATAAAATTAAATTTTCATTCTATAAGAATATTTATGAGTAATGTATGCAATATCATTTTTTGATGTTATACATGGATGTCCAATATTTTGTACAATATTTAATCTAGTATGTAGAGTATGGCTTGCACACAGAAGATCAGATTTTAGGTTCTTGCAGAATATAAGTTTAATGTTCACAATTTAGATGAAAGTAGATATACCATTGGTACGACTGCAGTACAGAATTTTAGTAAACCTGTCTTTGTTAGGAGGAACAAATAATAGCGCCGTCTATTGTTCTGACTCTCTGTGTTAGTGCACTTTGTGTGTATTGAACGGGACACATTGGGGTAATTAATTTTATACTAACTATATAAATTAATTCACACCCCAAGTTTATTATGAATAGTGCTTATACTCTTAATTCTGAAATAATTATTAATTTGCGTATATTTAATATTCGTTATTTTGATTCATTAGAGGGTGTTATCTTATATGGGTCTATATTTTCAGTGAGCTAGATAACGGTATTATTTATATGGTGATTATTAATTATTGATGGAATCTACGTCCCAAAAGATCGGAATTGACGATATCCTCTCAAGAAAGCTTATAAGTTTTGACCGGGCTAGACCCTGCAGGTGAATTTAATTATCAGGTAGTCAATAACTTAAGCGAAAGGGCTTAAGGAATATAAAGATATCGATTAAATTAAATTGTTAGTAATTAAATTTAATTGACGAGTATCAAGAATCTTAACGTGGGAAGAAATGTTGAGCATTTAATAACAGGAGCTCAATTAAGAAGGTCTTGAGATTATGGGTCAAATTGCAATTATAGTTCATTAGTTGTGTGAACTGTAATTCAGTATTTTATAGAAATTGTAAAAGCCGCTGTAAGGTTTTCATAATTACAGATATCGCTATGAGATTTGATTAATTGCGAAAATCACTTATGGGTGTTTGTTTTCCACTTTAAGTCTTACTCATAATTACTTCATAGGTCCCTACTGTATCCCTATAAATATGCAGGTAAGTTGAATCAATTTCATAACTTGTCTTCAAGACTAAAGATGTCTAGGTTCTGTCGGTACGAGTTTTTGATAGATTGTAGCCCACACTAAAATCAAGAATCGTATAAGAGAATACAGTAGAAGGTCTGACGGGAGCTTCAACTCGGAAACAAAAATGTAGTTGAAGATTTGACCGGTAAAAGGTATTCTTCTATATTAACTTTGGTTGCACGGGTTTTATTTTTGATCGTTCGACGTCAAAAGTTTTATTTGAAATCTATTTCGGCGTTTGCCTGTTCAGTTAATTTTTACCGAAAATCATTTGCAAAAACAATGATCTTGATAGTTTTGCCTCCAATAATTGGTACCAGAGCCGTTTTTTTTTGTTTACGGTTATTAGGGCCGGGTAGTTTTAGAACTGTGCTAACTTTATTTTTCAGGTATTCTAAATTTCGATTTTATGATCATCTATTATTCATGTTTGATTGAATAGGTTTGTATGATGATTATTATTTTTAATCACGGGAGTTTACCGTGATAGATCGATTGTGAGCTTTCGGGATATAAGATCTATGTAATAGCTAATTATTTGTTTATAAATATCTGTTTAGATTATTTAAGAATAAATTGAATATTATCCAAGAACACAAACAGGCGGCGACACCAGCAGTAGTTACGGGAGTTTTGGGCCACAGATCGGGGCAATTTTTCCACAATTTTTTGACTTATTTTTTAGGAGCTTTTTCTGCACTTTTTAGGTTTAAAAATAGTATTAAAACATATCCCTAAAATAAAAATAAAAAAACTGCATAAAAATAGGCTTGCCGGTGGCACCATTGGCGGCAATTTTGGGCCATTTTTTGATTGTATTTTTTATATTTTTCAGATTGTTTTTTCAATAGATTTTTTGGCATAAAAGGCAATAAAATTCCATTGAAAAAACAGTCTAAAAAGTGGGAAAGAACTAGACCAAATTGGGCGGCACAAATAGGCGGCAAAAGAACAGCAATTCGGCGACAGCGGTGGCACACGTTCGGGCTATTTTTGGGGCTATTTCGGGACAATGTTCAAGGTGTTTGTCAATGCAACGTGTGGCTGGATATCTGAGCTATTTTTTTTTAAAAAAAAAAGGGCACAAAAAGACTATTGAAAAAAGCCCAAATAGGGGCTGTTTGGGGCGGCAGCGGCGCGGCTGTTGGGTAGTTTTGTGGGCTATTTTTTGGACAATTTTTGAGTAAATTCTTTGACAAAAAAATACTACTTTTTGAATGTTATTTTTTGGTATAAAGAATGTCAAAGATGAAGCAACAGGGTGGCAATAAAAGCTGCCTAAAGGTGGCGACTTGGTGGCGCCGGCGGTGGTTTGAGGTGGTTGGCGGTGATGCTATTTTTCCCGAGCTATTTTGTTCGATATTTTGATATGTTTGGAGACTGTGATGTGATATACTTGTATATCAAAGTGTATCAGGAAAATCTGATGCAATCAGGACACAACAAACTGACAAGAAAGATGATTATTATAACTTATCCTCTACATGAGACTAAAACACTTCAGCGTTTCACTTTGATCATAAAATCAGGATATATGCATATCGTATTTATATATATATGAACTGTGCGGATAATTACATATCTGTTTTATTTATCTTGTTAATTGTAATTAAAATATTTTGTAATGAAAAAATAAAATTAAAATTTTTAATTAATTAATTATAATTAAATGAAAAAAATTTAGATATTTTATTTTTTATAAAATATCACGTTTAAGATGATTTTTTTATAAAATCGGATATTTTGGAAAAACATGAGAATTAATTCCAGTTTTTGAATTAATTAAGTGGAAATATTTAATCGAAATAAATTATTATTTTTCAAAAAATATGGAACGAAAAATAAAATAAATAAATGACTTTAACCACTACCTTAGCTGAAAATCTAAAGAAAAAATTATGCATTTATTAAATTTTATTTGCTATGTATTTAAACACAAAAAGATAGTTTGACAAATCAGAATATTTGGAATCGTGTACACGGAAAGATGTTTGATTCTTTCAGATCGTGTGATTTTTGAAATTAATAAATTTAT
>JAUMHN010064953.1:0-26874 GCA_032360265.1 Heliamphora ciliata
AAATGATACACATACATTGCTCATAAAGATTATCATAAAATAAAAAATTAATTTTATTAAAATAAAATTAAATACTAGAAACATGGTTTTCAGTATACCAACCCTAACACGACAAAGGTAGGAGGGTCAAGACGTCAAAACTTGTGCATTGCAACTGTCGCCCTCGGCTCTGGTACAATCTCTCTCCCCCTAGTAGCCTCGGCCAGCTGCCGAATGGAGCCTACCATCTCACACAGCAAGTTTACCCCTTCTACAGGTACTTGGGGATCATTAGCATCCCCAACGTTTGGGACTGGCACATCCCTTCGATCTAAACCACGACCTCGGCCTCGACTACAGCCACGTCCTCCTTGCATGGACATAACTTCTACACGAAAGCAACATAACAACATAAGTTTTCATTCAACATGTTATTACTAACATAAACTACATAACACACATAATCATGCTAACACATAGATCATATAAACACATCTCACATACCGAGGAGATCCGACAAGAGTGACGCACCAATTTGGATAACCTACTTAGATTCATTGCTAGAAAACACGTCGACCAAATGCATTTCTAACGTAGCTTCCAAGTTTGTTAACCCAAATGCCCTAAGGCAAGACTAATCAATTCTAAGGCCCAACCTCCATACTCACATATACACGGCATCCACATGCTCAACAAACAATCATGCTCAACAGGTTATCATGCTCTTGTTATAAAAATAATTAACACTTGAACACATGCAATCAAGTACATGCAATCATTCTCATAAGGTGATGCACCCTCTTCCCACGGCTCTTAGGTATTCGAACCTAGAGCTCTGATACCAAGTTATCATGCCCTAAAATCCAAGGTCACTTAAAAAGCCCACCGAACCACGAAAATAAGGTTTTATTTGTAAAACAATTAACCAAAATGTATATACATCATTTAGAATCAAAAAGAGTACTCAGGGTTCTTCTCTCAAAACAACATGCATTCTAATTCATGTATGCATAATATATCACCTCAAGGCTTACAAAACATGCCTCCAAGAATAGGCAGAACATGTAAAAGTACGTGATTACATAACAAAAAGGAAAGCTACATAGAAGCATTTCGCCACCATGGGCACTTCTAGATCATCCCTCGTGATCACCTACACCTGAAAAAGGTTTTTACAAATCCCACAACGTGAGCCGAAGTCTAATAGAAACAGGCTATGATGTAGTAAAACAGGATATGTAATCACATAGCATAAAATCAACTCAACTATATGAGCCTTAGAAAATTTTTCTTACTTAAAAACCCCAAGTTTCCATCAGACTCACACGAGCCTCAAAACGATTTTCCATCGTTAAAACCACACATTTCAAACAATGCAAATAACGTCTAATAGTTAAAGAAAAATAGTACAACCGTTATTTTTCACTCGGTTCACACAACCGATAATGATTCCTATGTACCGACTCTGTCACACCTGGGACAAAGGTAACAACTATAGACTCCTACCCACCCTAGACCCAAGCCATACAGAGACTCGCTAGGTAATGACAAGTTTTATACAGAGTCACAACAATGCACGCCACACACAGGGGTAACCACTTCATTTACGGGCTTAAGCCGAAGGAGCAAAGCACCTACCACTTCTTTACTGGTATTAACCCGAAGGAGCGAAGCACCTACCTGCACAAGTTTTTGGACTTTTATCGAGGAGCAATGGAGGCCCACACACACACACACACACACTGTGTCACAGCACATCTATAGGATCATTAAATACCAACACGTAGCTCGACTACGAAAATATTTAAAACTATACATTAATCATGTATAAAAAGATTCAATGGCCATCTGCCACGTCATCCACTATCCATTGAGACCGAACAACATTTCAAACCTATTTCCCCCATTTTTACCAAAGCGTTTAAATTTCGAGACTCAACCCCGAGAGTTAGCTCCAAACCTCCAAAACATAGTTTTCAAGGCCTTATAAAATTTCTTCGTTTTCAAACCTCCTTTTTGAAAACCACAGACATCTACACGCCCACAACATGTAATAAACCAAGAAAAAGCGCAAAACATGCTTTTTATCCGAACACACATGGTTTAAACATAAAAGACAACATTTATAGCATTTTCAAATGGTAGAAAAGTATACAATCGCACGTAACACCCTTTAACGACAAGATAGTTTAGGATCCTACCTCGTTGAGTCAAAACTCGACACCTCAAAAATTGAACTTCGCCGAAACGAGATTCCGTCTGGATAGATGCTAAGCCCTCGGCATGGAAAGCAAGGATTTACTAACTGATCGTCAAAAATCAAGCCTGAGTTCCCCGAAAAGCTAGAGAGAAGGTGGAGCTTTTGTGTAGAAAAGAAAATATCTAAGAAATATCTAGGGCTAGATATTTATAGGCCACACCAAAATAGGAGTTCAGTCGACTGAACCTTCTCCTTCAGTCGACTGACGAAGGCTACTAGAAAGTTAAAAATCACCACAGACTTAGTTCAGTCGACTGACTTGCCCAACTCAGTCAACTGAACCAACACACTACCCATCCAGTCGACTGACAATCCCACCTCAGTCGACTGGGTCACGGAGAAAAGAAACCCTAACACCAACGGGAAAAAAAGAGATCACAACCTCGTAGCAAATCAACCAAACTAGCCATTTCAACACCCACATACATACACAAGTCCAACAACCTCGAAAAGAAACTGCGGGAACACCTTTCGTCTAACCAAACACAACCGAACACGTTTAAGGACAAAAACTACTTATCATGCATTTAATGGCAAATAAAACACGTATAACATATGCTGTTCTGAGAAGATGAAGAAAAAATTAACACATCGAATATACATGATAAAAAGAAAGAGAAACCGGGTCTCAAATTTTTTGTTATCTTCTTTGATCTTCAAATCCTCTAAACCTTTGCTAATTTTTATGTCATCATCATTAGAAAGCTTGAAAGAACAAGGATTAGTTTCATCAAAACTAACATGAATGGATTTAACTAAAGTCATTATTCTTTTGTTATAAACTCTATAAGTTTTACTATTAGTTGTATAACCAAAAAAGATACATTCATTAGATTTGGAGTCAAATTTGCCTAAATCATCTCTTTCATTCAAGACAAAACATTTGCAACCGAAAACACGAAATGTGAGACCCTGACCTGTTTTCTTTTCAGCGTTTTTCGATGCGTGTTGAGTGTTTTCGTTGCAGCGTGTTTTATATGCTTTTGATGCATGATCGGGTCTAGATATTCATGCGGGGTTGGTTCCTGGGGTTGCAGGGCATTACGGTGCGAATTTCAAAAATTTTAAAAAAAGATATTTTGGAGGCCTATAAATATCTAGCGTTAGATATTTTCAAAAGATATTTTCAAAACTTACAAGCTAAGTTTTGTCATTTTCTCTCTGACTTCTCGTGGGCCCCAGGCTCGGTTTTCAATGATCCAACAGTGGATCTTTGCTATTGGCAACGTGGTCTACACAACCATCCGGATAGAATTTCATTTCGACGAAGCTCGATTTTGCACGTGGTTCGAGGCATCAATTTTTTAACTCATCGAGGTAGGATCCTAGACTCTCATGTTTTATAAGGATGCTACGTGTAATCGAGCTTGTTTTTACCTTCTTGAAACGTATAAAAATCCACCTTTATTCAAAGGTTTTGTTTCGGTTTAAAACTATTTTTTATCATTTTCGGTGGGTGGAATCGTGTTTCAGGTGTTTCTTTCGCTATTTTAGTGTTAGGCTTGGGTGTGTGGATGTCCAAGGGTGTTGGACGAAAGTTTGGAGGTGTTAATTTGAGGTTTGGAGGCAAAAATCGTAGCTAAAAATCAGTTTTCGTCGCAGGTCAGTCGGCTGGATCTAGAGATCTGTCAACTAGATCTTTGTTCTTGAGGGTCAGTCGACTGGACCTGGGGTTCAATTGACTGAAGTGGTTTTGTCTGGGTTTATTTGGGCGTCCAGTGTGTTTTCAGTCGACTAGGGGTTGAGCTCTAGTCGACTAGATCGAGTTTTTGGAAGGTTAGTCGACTGAACCTCCAGGTCAGTCGACTGACATGGTTCTGGTTTGTGTTTCTTGGCATGTTCGAGAGTTTTCAGTCGACTAGTGGGCTGGGTCCAGTCGACTGGAGTGCTGGGTGTTGTTTTTTATGGTTTTGGTGGGTCATGTGATGTCCTCTCGATCGATTGGGTTATGGGGCTCGATCGACCGTGCTCCTGTAGTGGTTTTCGATTGATTAGATTATTGGGTCTTATCAGTTGAACTAATGGAGAGGAGTGTTGGTCGTTTCATGCGGGTTGTTGGGGGTTCGGTTGGTTGTGTAGTGGTTTCGGGGGTCCTGTCAAGACCTCGGGTATTTGTTTAGGTGTCGTCCTTGGGGTGACGTGCATGGTTAGATACGGGTTGTTGGGGCACGGTTGTGTGCGTGATGGTTGTACAGACGTGTGGGTTCGTTATCATCCTTACGGTGGGGTTTTAGTGCGAACCGTTCTTTGGGGGTTTTAGGTATTGACCTCTGGGTTAGGTGTTGGTTTTCCACATCGTTGGTTGTCCCGGTGTGTGGACGGGTCGTTCGGGTGTAAGAATGACAGGTATGTGGGGTGTGATGTCTTGTTTGGCTATGTGGCATTGTTATGTGAAACGTCGTGGTTATACGTGCTTTTATGCTTATAGAACTGTGGATAGTTTCATTTTGCATGCTGTAAGACGAATATGTGATTCTACGTGATCTTATGATGATGCATGGGTGCGTGCGTGGGTGTGTGTGCGATATCTGAAGGATTGAAATGAGATCCTGATGAGGCACTTGTGTGGGTGTGTCTGAGGTCCTGAAGAGGCACGTGTGCATGTGTTGCATGAAATGCATATTGGGCTGGATAGATCAAATATTTTTGTACAATAAACTGTATTAACGGCCCGTAGGAGTCGAGATACAAGAATTGTTTTTAGGGCTCTTGTGTGTCGAAAAATGGTGGTTATCCTCGCTTTCCCGTTGCTTGTGAAAATTGTTTTAATGGCTTGAAAGAGAGTCAAAAATTGCACCTTATTTTGCTTGCATGTTTAGCTTATATTGCATGACTTATTTTGTATCTGCTGAGCTTTGGCTCACGGTGTGGGATTTTTGATTTTCCTCAGGTACCGATCACACAGGTTGATCCGGAGTTGCTGGAGAAGCAGAAGAGTTATAGTCTTTCTTTTGTTTTTTTCTTGTATCATGTATGATGTTACATGTTTTTATAGTGTTGGAACCGTATAATGTAAGCCATTTGGCATTTATATATAATGCATGCATGGTTTATATTGAAAGTGTATTCTCGGGTTTGAGTGTTAAGTTTGGTTATTTTTGGGTGTTTTAGGGGACGTGGAGTTTGGGACATGACATGAAAATACGAAATGTTGGACTTTCTTCCATTCCATAGTTCATAAGGAGTTTTGTTAAGATGAGGTCTTATGTAAACTCGATTCATTACATAACAAGCGATGTTGACTGCTTCAGCCCAAAAATATTTAGGCAACTTGTGATCATTTAACATAGTTTGAGCCATCTCTTGTAATGAACAACTTTTTCTCTCTACAATCTCATTTTGTTGAGGAGTTCGAGGAGACAAAAAATTATGAGAAATACCATTTTGATCACAAAAATTTTCAACCTCTTTATTTTTAAATTCTCCTCATCTATCACTACGGATGTGTAAGATTGAATAGCTCTTTTCATTTTGAAGCTTTCTACAAAGTTTGGCAAATACAAGATATACTTTATCTTTGGATGCAAGAAATAAAACCCAAGTATACCTTGAAAAATCATAAACTATAACAAAACCGTATACTTTTCCACCAAGACTTTGAACTTTCATAGGACCAAATAAATCAAGTTGCAGTAATTGTAGTGGCCTATTTATAGAAATTTCTAATTTCTTTCTGAAACTCGTTTTAGTTTGCTTACCAAATTGGCAAGCATCACAAACTTTATCTTTAATAAATTTGATTTTGGGCAAGCCTTCACCAAATCTTTCTTGACAAGTTTAGATAGAAAATTCATGCTAATATGACCTAACCTCCTATGCCACAACCAACTTGTTTCATTTAGTGCCGAAAAGCATTTCACATTTTGAGAATCTAATTTATCAATATTTATGGTATAAACATCTTCAAACCGATTTGCAACAAATAAGACTTTATGATCATCCTTATCTTCAACAATATAAGTATCATACTTAAATGTTACACTATATTCTGTATCACATAATTGACTTACGCTTAGGAGGTTATGCTTTAGACCATCAACTAGTAAGACATTATCAATATGAAGAGAAGATTCTTTACCAACATTACCTTCACCGATGATTTTGCCTTTACCATTATCTCTAAAGGTTAATAGCCTCCATCTTTAGGTTTTAAGCTTAAGAATTTTGTTTTGTCACCCGTCATGTGCCTTGAACATCCAATATCCTTGTACTATTTTTTTAGAGGAGGTGGACTTCAAGTATACCTATAAAACAAATTAGGTGATTTTCTTTGGTACCCAAATCTTTTTGGATCCTTTAGGATTAGTGTATTTAATTCTCCAAACTAATTTTGTGACACTATTATTTTTTTTCAATGAGCAATCAAATTTAATACGTCCATTTTTCTTACATAAAAAACAAGTTGTATGTTCATAAATGTTTCTTGAAGATGAGACTTGAAAATTTTTGGATTCTTTTACAAAATAACTTTTTGAGTTTTTCTTGTTGCTCATTTCTCCATTATAACCCATACCCTCTTTATTTAAGAACATTATTTGAGCTTCTAAAAGTTTTTCAAAGTTTTCTTTTCTATTTGTATACTTGTAAATAATTTTGGAATAGTTGTCTACTTTCTTTTTCAAATCACAAGAAATATCATTTTCAGGAGTTTTTCCTTTCAAGGTTTTTAGTTATTTTCTAAAAAATTCATTTTCCTTTTCTAATTGAAAAATCTCATTTTCGAAATATTTTTTCACTTTATCAAATTTAACTCTATAAATAAGTTTTTCTCTTTCCAAAGACTCAACTTACAAATTATGATCTTTTTGAATGGTTGAAAAGGATTCATTTAAATCGTTCACCACTTTAGATAAGTTTTCCTTTTCTAATTGAACATTAGAATTTGAAAATTTCAGATTTTCAATTTTCTTAGAAAGTTTCTCATTTTTCTTTTTTAAATTTATATTTTTCTTTCCCAATTTCAAAAATCTTTTATGCAAGTTATATAATTCATTTTTAAGTTCTTCATAAGATGGCATAAATTCATAAGTGCTAGATTCATTACAAGAACTAGATTCAAGTAAATTAGAATTAGGGTGAGAATTTACCTCTTCATCCATACTAGCCACGAAGTAAAAATTTGCTACATCTTCATCGCTAGAACTCTCACTAGACTCATTTGAGTCCATGTCATCCCATGTTGTAGCTTTCATGGCCTTCTTTTCTCTTCTTTAGATCCTTTTTAAGTAAAGGACATTCCGGCTTAATGTGTCCAACTTTTTTGCAATTGTAGCAAGTAAGAGGATTTTTCTTGTAATCTCTTTTGCTTGAATCACCCTTATCGAATCTCGTGCCATGGAATTTTCTTGCAAACCTTTTATCTCTTTTGAAGAACTTTTCGAGTCTTCTAGTGATGAGAGCCATATCATCATCATTAAGCTCTTCATTTTCTTTGTCACTAGAGCTTTCTTTTAAAGCTTTTAGAGCAATAGAATTCTTCACTTTGTTTTGCTCGTTGACTCTATCATTGATCTTGAGTTCATACGTTAAGAGAGATCCAATGAGCTCATCCAACGTCATTACTCTCAAATTTCTTGCTTTCGAAATAGCCGTCGCCTTAGCTTCCCAAATGGGTTGCAAGGCCTTGAGTACTTTCCTTAACAATTCATAAGATTGGTAAGTTTTTCCAAGAGCATTAAGAGAATTTATAATATAAGTAAAACGAGTATACATACTAGAAATGATTTCATCATTACCCATTTTAAATCCTTCATATTCACTAATTAGCCTATCGATTCTAGAATCTTTAACATCTTGTGTACCTTCATATATAATTTTTAATTTTTTTCATATTTCTTTAGCACTCTTACAAGTCATAATACGATTATATTTATTAGCATCAAGAGCGCAATATAAAGCATTCATAGCACTAGAATTTATTTAAAGTAATTTCATATCACTTTCATTCATTTCTTCTTCAAGTTTTGGAATTTTTCTTCCTTCAACGGTTTTAGTAGGAATAAAATCACCTTAGACAATTACTCTCTAAGATCTCTAATCCATTGTTTGGATGAAAATTCTCATCTTTTGTTTTCAAAAAGTGTAATTAACATCACAAAAGATTGGAGGTCATGTAGAGGATTGACCCTCTCCAAAAGGTTCGGTGCACCAGCCTACGTCCTTGCCCCAAGCAACCCGCTTTGAGGATTTCACTAATCCCTCTTTATAAGCGGAGAAATCTTTACACCAATAGCACCCGAGCTCTTAAACACAATTGAATCCCCTCACTTGAACAAGGCTAAAACCAAGCCTCAACAACAATTTGATGAAAAATAAAGTGTACAAGAGTAGGCTCCTTTAATGAGAAAATGAGTACAACAATATAGCACACTAATTCACTCTCAAGAGATATATCAAATGAAGCTCAAAGAGAATTTCTAAGTGTTTCTCTTAATTATGAACAAAAATATGAGATTTAAAAGCACAAGAATGAGTAATGAGAGAGTATGAGATTGGAGAACTTTTTAGATGATTTAAGTTATGATAATAGGGTCTTTTTATAGGCCAAAAATTGAGCTCGCCGTTGTAAGATATAAGATATTTTAATGGCTCAAGTCAAACTAGTCGTTATAAAGTGAAATTTGAATTTCAGGTCAAGTTAATCGACTAATATAGCTAGGTCAGTCGTGTGAGACTTGGACCCGTCTCTTTTTTAGATTTATATATGTTGACGTGTTTCTTTCCATATATGTTTCTCTTCAGTGTATGGTTTAAGTTTCCAAGTCACAGAACAGCATGTGTAGATGTGTTTTATGCTTTTTCAAATTTGGTTGAGACCTGTTTGGTTGAGCATTGGGTTGAAAAACCGGTTTGACATGAAAAGCGGATTGCCCAGCAGGTCAGTCGACTGGACTGGTGTCTCCAGTCGACTGGATCGTTAGGCGGTGGGTTCAATCGACTAGATTGAGCCACCCAGTCGACTGAACCATGGCCGTGGAGGAGTTCTAGGGTTTTAGCATACCTTCAATCGACTGAGTTGGTTACTCCAGTTGACCGAATGTCCCTCCAGTCGACTGGATTAGGGGTTCAGTCGACTGGACAGTACCCTTTTTGCACCTTTTGCCGAGCCTATATATATTCCACGGGATGTGATGTTTGGAAAAAAGCTATTTTCTCCCGTTTCTGTGAGACTCAGACCCGTCTCTTTTTGAGATTTATATATGTTGACGTGTTTCTTTCCATATATGTGCACCTCTTTATGTTTCAAGTCGTAGAATAGCATGTTTTGTATAGGTGTTATACGTGTTATGCATGTGGGGGGTTTTTCACCTTAGTTTCTCTTTCGGTGTTGCTCCCAGCAATGACCGCTCGAGCGGTTAGCGTGCGCTCGAGCGGGCTGGTGGCAGAGTTTGTGACGGTGTGATGACCACTCGAGCGGTGGGTGTGCGCTTGAGCGGGGTGGTGCCATCGTTTAGGTAGGTGAGACGACCGCTCGAGCAGTCGATGTGCGCTCGAACGGTGGTGAGGCAGAGATGTATGTCGGTAAGGGGTCCGCTCGAGCGGTATGGGGCGCGCTCGAGCGGTGGGGGCCTAGTATGAATATCTATAAAGGTTACAAAATATCTTTTTGGTTTCTAAAATATCTTTTTCAAGCAAATCCCTTCTCTCTCTTCTTTTCTCTACCTTCTCTCTAGCTTTCGGGAGGGCCCGGGCTTAGATTTTGGTAGACGGATTCCAGATCCTTGATATTCATGTTGAGGGCTTCGTATCTATCCAAGCAGAGTCTCATTTTGACGCAGTTCAATTTTGAGACATCGAGTTTTTAATTCTCCGATGTAGGATTCTAGACCTTACTGGTGTTAAAGGGTGATATATGTAATTATATGTATTTTAGCCAGGAAGAAAATACATTAAATGTTATTTTCATATTTTAAAACCTTGGTTTTTGGGTAAAAGTGGGTTTTATGCCTTTTTTCGATTTTATGCATGATCTGGATATGTTGATATCCGTGGTTTTTAAAAGGAGGTTTGAAAACGAGGTGTTTTTGTGTAAACCGTGATTTTGGAGATTTAGAGCTAACCCTTGGGGTTGAGTCTTAGTTTTTAAAATATTTTGGTGATAGTATGTTTTACATGCTTGTAGATCTCCATGGTGATGGATTGGATCTCCTTTTATACATGTGTTGTATAATTGCTTTTCGAGTTGGGTTTTGAAATGTTTTCCGTAGATGTATAGTGACAGTGGGTATATTGAGTTGGGCTTCCATTGCTCCTCGGTGTAAGTCTAGAAACGTGTGCAGCGTAGGTACTCAGTTTCTTCGGGTTAGTCCTTGTAAATTAAGGGTGTGGGTGCTTAGTTCCCTCGGGCTTAGGTCCCGTAAATTAAACAGTTGTTGGTTGCCTCTGTTAATGGTGTCGGATGCCTCTGTGAATGGCGCCATTGTCGTAACTACGTATAGAACTTGTCATTACCTAGCAGGCCTTAAGTGGTGACTACGGTAATGGGCAGGAATCTATAGTTGTTACCTTTATTTATGTGACAGAGTCAGTACATTGGACTACATTTTACTGTGTCTCCTCGGCTGTGTATCCCGGGTAGAGAATACTATGTTTTATTATTTTCCTTTAACTGTGGCATGATATCTGTTAGGATGATATGCATAGTTTTAAGGATGAAAAACTGATGGTTTTTGGAGAGAAAACCCCTTTTTGGCTCCTGTGGTTGAGCCTGTATGCTTATGATTGCATAGCATGCTTTATAGCTTTACTGTCTATTTTCTATTGGGCTTTGGCTCACGGTGTGAAATTTTGCTGTAAAAACATTTTCAGGTGAACATGTGGAGTTGACCTAGATGCGGTGGTGATGGAAGTCATATTGTAGTTTTTTCTTCTTTTGACTTAAACTTTCACATGTAATGCCTGTGAAGGCTGGTTTTGTACGCCATTTGGCGATATACTTATTCATGTATGAGATTGCATGCTTATTGTTTATCAGAGTTGAACCTTGGGAATCTTTTATCCAAATATTGTATATTTTGATTTTCAATTGTGAAACTTATTTTTCATAAATGGGTGTTTTGGTGGGCTTTCTCGTGACCCTGGTGTTTGGGGCATAACAACTTGGTATCAGAGCTCTGGGTTCGAATACCTAAGAGCCATGGAAAAGAGGATACATCACCTTATAAGGGTGTGCGTGTGCTTGATTGCCTGTGTTTAGTGTTTTGTTAACATACATATGATAGCCTGTTTATGTGGATATAGAGGTTAGACCTTGGGATTGATTAGTCTTGTCTTCGGGCCTTTGGATTAACAAAATTGGGAGCCATGTTAAAGACGCATTTCGCGGACGTGATTTCTAGCAAGGAATCTGAGTAGATTGTTCAGAGTGACGAGTCTTTCTTGTTGGTTCTCCTCGGTATGTGAGATGTGATGAAATGATCTGAAGTGGCTATGTGTTAGCATGCTTATGTATATTATGTCTTTTAAGTTAGCAATAACATGTTGTAGGGAGGCTTATCTTGTTATGTTGCTTTTGTATAGAGTTATGTCTACGCAGGGTGGACGAGGCCATGGTCGAGGTCGTAGCCATGGTTCTGGCTGAAGAGACATTTCAGTTCCAGATGTTGGGGATGCTAATGCACCCCAAGGACCTGCTGATGGGGGAGATTTGTTGCATGAGATGGTTGGCACCATCCGGCAACTAGCTGAGGCCGCTGGGGGCAGGGAGAGTGTACCCGAACCGAGAGCGACGGTCGCAATGCGCGAGTTTCGCCGTTTGGACCCTCCTACCTTTTCTGGGGATCCCAACCCCACGATAGCCATTGAATGGCTGGAGCTGGTCAGCAGGATCTTGGATACGCTTTAGATAGAGGAGGACGATCTGAGGGTTTCTTTTACTGCCTTCCAACTGAGAGGGAGTGCGCACATGTGGTGGAAGTTTGCCAAGACTACAGTTACGGGCACTTAGGAGGCATTCACGAAGGTATTTCTTGAGAAATACTTTCCAGCGACTTTAAGGGATCGCAACAGATATGATTTCCTATTTTTGACTCGTGGGATGATGACGGTTGTTGAGTATGAGGCCGAGTTCACCAGCCTATCTCGGTTTGCACAGGAGATTGTGCCCACGGATAAGTTCCGTGCGAAGTTGTTCGAGAGGGGTTTGAGGCCCGCTATCAGAGATAGGGTGGCAGCATTCCAGATGCAGGTCTTCACAGAGTTGGTACAGATGGCCATGAAGGTGGAAGATACGTTGAACGAGACCCATAAAGACAGAGACAGTAGGGGTCAGCAGGACGGGGGACGTGCATAGTCTCAGGGGCATAAGGAGAACAAGCGCCAACGGACATTTGGTCTGCATTGGCATCCAGTGGGGTCATATCCGCCATAGTCTTCAGCATCTTCGCCTCCTGTGGCTTCAACGGAAAGGTCAGAGCAGAGAGAGTCTGTTTGTTTTAGATGCCAATGGTTAGGACATCGTGTAGCAGAGTGCCAGAGTCCCGCACCGGTTCAGTCGCAGGCGCAGGGGAGAGGGCTAGTGGTATGTTTTGAGTGTGGCCAGTCAGGGTACATCCGTAGGGATTGCCCCAGACAAGAGAGTACACGGAGCACAGCTAGAGCTTCTGTTACTCCATCCGCCCAGGGACGTCAGCCATTTAGATTTGAGGAAGGGGGCGCTTTAGTACAGTCGGGTAGACAGTCGACAGTTCAGGGCCATAGCGGACAGGCCAGAGCTTATGTGCTTGCAGATCCCAGTTCATCCAGAGCACCAGTCGTGCCCGATGTTGCTGCTACCACCTCCATGATCAGAGATAGTCTTCTAGTCCATAGATCATGGGCTAGTGTTCTTATCGACACGGGAGCATCACATTCTTTTATATCATCTGCTTTTACATCTGCTTTGGGGTTGAAAACAGATCAGTTGGGTAGTGCTTTGAGTGTGGAGACCCTAGTCAGTGTGAGTGTGACGTTGAGTATTGTGTGTAGATCCTGCGTGTTAGAGGTCGCCGGTCGTTGTTTAGAGTTCCACTTTATTATTCTAGACATGACCACATTTGATGTCATCCTAGGGATGGATTAGCTGACCACCTATCGTGCTTTTATCAACTGTGATTGACGAAGGGTGACAATTTTTACACTAGTGGGAGATTTCTTTTGTTTCGTAGGTAATTGGGATGAGGGTTTGGTGTCTATGCCCAGTACTGTACGGAACCAGGGTAACCTGGGTTTTCTCTTTGCAGCTCTCATGTTGGATGAGGAGGTTAGGGTTCGAGGAGAGTTACCTCCCGGTGGTCTGCGACTATCCAGATGTCTTTCCTGATGATCTGTTTGAGTTGCCACCGAACTATGAGGTAGAGTTCTCTATTGAGTTGGTTCTAGGAGCTGCTCCAATATCTATACCGTCTTATCGTTTTGCACCCGCTGAGTTGCATGAAGTCAAGGTATAGCTTCAGGAGTTGCTGGCTAGGGGGTTCATACGCTCAAGTACTTCACCGTGGGGAGCTCCTACTCTTTTTGCTAAGAAGAAGGATGGATCCTTACGTTTGTGTATCGACTACCGAAAGCTGAATCAGATAACAGTGAAGAACAAGTATCCTATGCCAAGGATAGATGATTTGTTTGATCAGTTGAAGGGATCGAGCTGCTTTTCGAAGATCGACTTGAGATCAGGGTACCACCAGTTGAGGATTAGGGATGAGGACATAGCGAAGACCGCCTTCCGGACTCGTTTATGGGTTTGATAAATCGCATCTTTCATCCCTACTTGGATAGTTTTGTGGTGGTGTTTGTGGATGATATTCTCGTCTATTCACCTACTAGGGAGGCGCATGAGGACCATCTGCATATCATTCTACAGACTCTGAGAGAGCATCGGTTGTATGCAAAGTTCAAAAAGTGCGAGTTCTGGATGTCTGAGGTGAGGTTTTTTGGACACGTAGTGTCGACAGTCGGAGTAGCAGTGGATTCGTCGAAGACAGATGCTGTGACGGGTTGGCAGCGACCGAAGAACGTCTTCGAGATCTGCAATTTTTTGGGCTTAGCAGGGTACTATCGGCGGTTTGTGAAGGATTTTGCAAGACTTGCCGCGCCGATGACACATCTAACACAGAATGGAGTTGTGTTTGTGTGGAGTGAGTCCTGTGAGTCGACATTCTAGGAGCTAAAGGCGACGTTGACTAGCGCGCCAGTGTTGATTATCCTAGAGAGAGGTTTGGGATATACAGCGTACTGCGATGCATCACACGAAGGTTTAGGCTGTGTTCTAATGCAGGAAGGGAAGGTTGTAGCCTATGGTTCTCGGCAGTTGAAGATCCATGAGAAGAACTACCTGACACACGATCTGGAGTTGGCAGCCATAGTCTTTGCCTCGAAGACATGGCTTCATTATCTTTATGGTGAGCATTTTGAGGTTTTCTCCGATCACAAGAGCTTAAAATACTTATTTTCGCAGAAAGATCTGAACTTGCGCCAACGACGATAGATGGAGTTGTTGGAAGATTATGATTTTGACTTGCAGTATCATCCAGGGAATGCCAACGTTGTGGCAGACGCTCTCAGTCGAAGGTCTCATGGTTCGTTAGCTTCTATAGCTGTATGGGTGCCACCTTATTTTCAGTAGTTTCACGACCTGCGTTAATTGCACGAGTGGTAGAGGTCCAACAGACGGATCAGGAGGCTTAGACGATAAGGGATCGTGTTGCTAGTGGAGAGGACACAACAGGATGGGTTGTGGGTTCAGACCAGAGTCTGAGATTGGCCAAGAGGTTATTTGTGCCGGAGGCATGCCGTGCGGATATACTACGTGAGTGTCATCATTCTCGCCTTGCAGTGCATCCTAGAGGCACGAAGATGTATCGTGACCTACGTCGTCAGTTCTGTTGGATGGGAATGAAGAGGGATGTGATCTAGTCTGTTTCTCGGTGCCTTACTTATCAGAAGGTAAAGGTGAAACACCAGAGACCGGCAAGATTGCTACAGCCGTTACTAATATCTGAGTGGGAGTGGGAGAACGTCACGATGGATTTTGTGTCAGGACTTCCTCGCTCACCTAGAGGACATGACGCCGTTTGGGTTGTGGTTGATAGGTTGATGAAGTCTACACACTTTCTCTCCATCCACGTGAAGGATTCGATGGACCGATTATGTAGATTGTATGTCAGAGATATAGTCAGGTTACATGGAGTGCCAGCGTCTATTGTTTCTGATCGAGACCCGCCGTTCACATCGCTCTTCTGGCAGAGTCTTCAAGAGGCTTTGGGGACGAACTTGATGTTCAGTACTGCTTTTCACCCCCAGACGGATGGTCAGTCTGAGAGTACCATATAGATTCTTAAGGACATGTTGAGGGCATGTGTGCTCGATTTCAGGAAATCTTGGGAGGATCATCTACCGTTACCAGAGTTTACATAGAACAACAGCTATCAGTCTAAAATTGGGCTGGCACTGTACGAGGTTTTGTATGGTAGGTCGTGTAGGTCACCAGTGTGTTGGACAGATGTGGGAGAGACCACAGTTTTGGGACCCAACTTGGTGCGGAAAACGACAGAGAAGATTGCAGTGATACACCAGTGTATACTGACAGCGCAGAGCCGCCAGAAGAGTTATGCAGATCAGAGGAGAAGGCCTTTGGAGTTTGCAGTGGGGGATCACGTGTTTTTGAAGGTCTCACCACGTAGAGGTTTGATGAGGTTTGGTCGTAGCGGGAAGCTTTCGCCGCGCTTTATTGGACCTTTTGAGATCCTTAACAGGGTTGGAGAGGTTACATATCGTTTGGCTTTGCCACCTCAGTTAGCGTCAGTGCATAACGTGTTTCACGTTTCTATGGTTAAGAGGTACGAGCCTGATCCTTCACATGTGTTAGATTGGGCCGAACTGCGGGTTGATGAGGATGTCACTTATGAGGAACATCCAGTGAAGATTCTTGATACGAAGGAGCAAGTATTGCGAGGCAGAACAATTGCTTATGTCAAGGTCTTATGGCATCACCACGGGGCTGAAGAAGCGACGTAGGAGCTTGAGTCGGGGATGCGTGTTAGATACCCAGAGCTATTTACCTCGTGACCTTGTAGTGAATTTCGGGGGTAAAATTCCTTAAGGGGGGAAGAGTTGTGAGACTCGGACCCGTCTCTTTTTGAGATTTATATATGTTAACGTGTTTCTTTCCATATATGTGTACCTCTTTATGTTTTAAGTCGTAGAATAGCATGCTTTGTATAGGTGTTATACGTGTTATGCATACGGGGGGTTTTCGCCTTAGTTTCTCTTTTGGTGTTGCTCCTAGCGATGACCACTCGAGCGGTTGGTGTGCACTCGAGCAGGCCGGTGGCAGAGTTTATGGCGGTGTGATGACTGCTCGAGCGGTGGACGTGCGCTCGAGCGAGGTGGTGCCAGCGTTTAGGTCGGTGAGACGACCGCTCGAGCGGTTGGTGTGCGCTCGAGCGATGGTGAGGCAGAGATGTATGTCGACAAGGGGTCCGCTCGAGCGGTGTGGGGCACGCTCGAGCGGTGGGGGCCTGGCGCGAATATCTATAAAGGTTACAAAATATCTTTTTTGTTTCTAAAATATCTTTTTCAAGCAAATTCGCTCTCTCTCTTCTTTTCTCTACCTTCTCTCTAACTTTTGGGAGGGCTCGGGCTTAGATTTTTGTAGACGAATTCCAGATCCTTGATATTCGTGCAGAGGGCATCATATCTATCTAAGCAGATTCTCGTTTTAATGCAGTTCAATTTTGAGACGTCGAGTTTTTAACTCTCCGAGGTAGGATTCTAGACCCTACTACTGGTAAAGGGTGATATATGTAATTATGTGTTTTCGCTGGATAGAAAATACATTAAATATTATTTTCATATTTTAAAACCTTGGTTTTTGGGTAAAAGTGGGTTTTACACCTTTTCTCGATTTTATGCATGATCCGGATATGTTAATATCTGTGGTTTTCTAAATGAGGTTTGAAAATGAGATATTTTTGTGAAAAACGTGATTTTGGAGGTTTGTAGTTAACCTTTGGGGTTGAGTCTCAGCTTTTAAAATGTTTTGGTGATAGTATGTTTTTACATGCTTGTAGATCTCCATGGTGATGGATTGGATCTCATTTTATACATGTGTTGTATAACTGCTTTTCGAGTTGGGTTTCGAAATGCTTTTCATAGATGTACCGTGACAGTGGGTATATTGAGTTGGGGGCTTCCATTGCTCCTCGGTGCAAGTCCAAAAATGTGCGCAGCATAGGTACTCAGTTCATTCGGGTTAGTCCCCGTAAATTAAGGGTGTGGGTGCTTAGTTCCCTAGGGCTTAGGTCCCGTAAATTAAGCAGTTGTCGGTTGCCTCCGTTAATGGCTTCAGGTGCCTCTGTGAATGGTGCCATTGTCGTAACTACGTATAAAATTTGTCATTACCTAGCAGGCCTTAAGTGGTGACTAGGGTAATGGGCAGGAGTCTATAGTTGTTACCTTTGTCTGTGCGGCAGAGTCTGTACATAGGACTACATTTTACTGTGTCTCCTTGGCTGTGTGTCCCAGGTGGAGAATACTGTGTTTTACTGCTTTCCCTTCACTGTGACATGATATCTGTCTGGATGATATGCATAGTTTTAACGATGAAAAATTGATGATTTTTGGAGAGAAAAATCCTTTTTGGTTCCTGTGGTTGAGCCTGTATGCTTATGATTGCATAACATGCTTTACAGTTTTACTGTATATTTTCTATTGGGCTTTGGCACACGGTGTGAAATTTTGTTGTAAAAATATTTTATGGTGAACATCTGGTGTTAACCTAGATGCAGTGGTGATGGAAGACATGCTATAGTTTTCCCTACTTTTGACATGTACTTTCGCATGTAATGCTTGTGAAGGCTGGTTTTGTACGCCTTTTGGCGATATACTTATTCATGTAAGAGATTGCATGTTTATTGTTTATGAGAATTGAACCTTGGAAATCTTTTATCCAAATGTTGTATATTTTGATTTTCAATTGTGAAACCTATTTTTCATAAACGGGTGTTTTGGTGGCATTTCGCGTGACCCTAGTGTTTGGGGCGTGACATTTTCTCTGCCTTCTTTCTATATTTTCGACTTGCTTGAGCCTAATTTTTGACGATCAGCTTGTGGATTCTTGCTATTCACGCTGCTAGCTTCGTGTTTGTTTCGGCTCATCGAGATATGATTCTAGACCCTACTATTGTTAAAGGGTATTATATGCAATTATATGTGTTTTCGCCAGGTAAAAAATACATCAATGTTGTTTTCATGTTAAACCTTGATTTTTGGGTAAAAAGTGGATTTTACGCCTTTTCTTGTTTTTATACATGATTCGGATGTGTTGACATCCATGGTTTTCAAAAGGAGGTTTGAAAATGAGGTGTTTTGCGAGATTTGTGAAAAACGTGTTTCTGGAGGTTTGGTGCTAACCTTTGGGGTTGAGTCTCAGATTTTAAAACTTTTCATTCGAGTATGTTTTTACATGCTAATAGATCTCGATGGTGATGGATTGGATCACTTTTTATACATGTGTTGTATAATTGTTTTGCGGGTTTTTAAATATTTTCCATAGATGTACCGTAACAGTGGGTGTGATGAGTTGGGCTTCTATTGCTCCTCGGTGAAAGTTCGAAAATGTGGGCAGAATAGATTATGTTCCTTCGGGTTAATCCCCGTAAATGCGATTTGGATGCTTCCTCCATCGGTCGTGGTAAATTGTAAAGGAAAGCTGGTTACTCCCGTGAGTGGTGTACGTTGTTGTAACTCCGTATAGAACTTGTCATTACCAAGCCAGTCTATGTGACTCGGGTCTAGGGTAATAGGCAGGAGTCTATAGTTGTTACCTTTGTCTGTGTGGCAGAGTCGGTACATAGGATTACATTTTATCTTGTTTTTCTCGGCTGTGTTCCGAGTGGAAAATATTGTTTTATTACTGCTTTTCCATAACTGTGGCATGATATCTGTCAGGATGATATGCTTAGTTTCAAGGATGAAAAACTGCTAGTTTTTTAGAGGAAAACCTTTTTGGCTCCTGTGATTGAGCCCGTATGCTTATGATTGCATAACCTGCTTTACAGCTTTATAGTCTGTTTCTATTGGGCTTTGGCTTACGGTGTGGGATTTTTGCTATAAAAACCTTTTCAGGTGAACATGTGGAGTTGACCTAGATGCAGTGGTGATGGAAGACTTGTTGTAGTTTTTCCTATTTTTGGACATGTACTTTTACATGTGATGCCTGGTTTAGAAGGCTGGTTTTATACTCCTTGAGGCGGTATACTTATTCATGTATGAGACTGCATGTTTACTGTTTATGAGAACTGAACTCTGGGGATCTTTTATCCAAATGTTGTATACTTTGATTTCCAACTGAAAATTTTATTTTCATAAACGGTGTTTTGGTGGGCTTTCGCGTGACCCTGGTGTTTGGGCCGTGACAAGTCGACTGAGGTGCTAATCAGTTGACTGGAATCAATGATTCAGTCGACTAACCATGTTGGCTCACCTTTTTCTTTTCAATTCCAGTAAGTTTCCAGTCGACTGATCTTAATGATCCAGTCGACTGAACCTTATTGGTTCAGCTTTTCAACTTCCAAAAACCTTTTAGTCAACTGAACTTGTTCATTAGTCAACTGAGTTGAATGAAAACATGATTTTCATGAATTTTGATTTCTTCAAGTCACAAGCTAAACTTGTTGAAATGTTTTTCAATTTAAACTCAAGTTTGGTTACTTCAAGAAATATTTCAAAGTAAATGACATTCATGACTTTAGGTTTCTTTAACTTTCATTTAATATTTGATAAAATGTTTCTTAATTTAAAATCAATTTTGGTTTCTACAAAAACATTTTATCCTTTGAGAAAATATGTTCATGAGTCCTATAGTCTAATTTTAGTTTCCTATGAGCTTCAAAAGATATACTTAAGAATAGTGAACTTACATTGGACCTATTTTGCAATACACTTAAAAAACTTAAGCTTAGTCTTCAATTTTAGACTTCTCTTTGCTCCAAAAGCTTGTTGCCAAAATGATTTTGACTCGAATGCTTCACGGCTTCCAATCATTGTGCTTGAAATGAATTCCTGAAAATATTCTGAATTTGCACAATTAAATATCTTGGTTTGTTATCATCAAAAATGGTCGTTGAAACCTTGTTTAGGCCAACAGTGCAGACATAGAGAATCCCATTGAGCTGTCACTTCAAGTTCAATAGGCAAAAGGAAAAATCTTGAGATTCTAAACATCCTCAACATGCCTGAAGACAACCCGCATGGTAAGCTAAAGAAACCCTAGAGAAGATAACGATTGCTACTCATCCAAGGTGGAAAAAGCCAGCCTTAAATGACCCCAGGTGGACTTATGAAGCTAATTGCTTGGAATTATCAAGGGGTGGGGAGAACCCTGACAATTCTACAACTTAAGGAGCTCACCAGGCTCCACTCTCTGGAGGTCGTCTTTCTTAATAAAATAAAGAATGGTCACCAAAATTTAACCGTGTCAAAATGAATCTTGCTATAGATGAAATTTTCTGTATTAACCCTGAAGGTGCAGCTAAGGGTTTTGCCTTAATCTGGAAGAAAAATATGCTCCTGGAGGTCCTAAAAGCCTCAGACTTCTTCATCGATGCAAGGGTCTTTGACATCCAAACCAACAGCTCTTGGAGACTAGTGAGCGTCTATCTTAATTAGGAGGACACGACTTGAAAGAAACAACAACTATTCCTAAAAGACTATAGTAGGAGCATAACAAAAAAATGGCTCTTATGGGAGGACTTTAATGATATCTTGTAGCCTGAAGAAAAGAGTGGAGGACTCCCTCGACACTTCTGGTCCTTTTTTAGTTTCCAGAATTTATTAAATGATTGTGGTTTAGTTGATCTGGGCTTCTAGGGGCACCCGTTCACGTGGAGGAATAAGAGATCTGGTGAAGATTACATTCAAGAAAGGCTAGACAGTGCATTAGCCACTTCTAACTAGAGAGTTTGGATTGACAAAGCTTCCATTTCACACTGCATGTGCATCGGATCCGATCATGACGCTTTATTGATGAACTTTCATCCAGAGGCTCCTAAACGTAAACCCATATTTCGATTTAACACTAGATTGATTCATAAGGAATGTATCAAAGAGGCAATTGGTAGCGCATGGGGAGAATATGTTGAAGGATAAAAAAATGTACATTCTCTATGAAAAAGTCAAATAATGCAGAAAGGCCTTACAGTCTTGGAGAAAGGGAACAAACCTCAACTCGGTGCGGGAAATCTAACACCTAGAAAGAGAAATATCTCAGATTAGATGTGATCCCGGGGCATCGACGAAAACTCTTCTATTGAAATTAGAAACAAAGCTTGGACGTGCCTAGGAAAAAAGAAGCAGAATATTGGAAATAGAAATCAAGAATAAAATGGCTAAAGCACGGGGACAAGAATATCAGGTTCTTTCATGCAACGACTCTACAGAGAAGGGCAAGAAATCAAATATCTGGAATTGAGAACGCGAATGGAATTTGGAAATCAAATTTTTGGAATTGAGAATGCGAATGAAATTAGGAAATAGGTCACCAATGAGTTTCAAGGTTTTTCACTCCCTCCTCAAATCTTAATATAGACCCTGTTCGAACTCTTATACCCCAAAAGGTCTCTAGTGCTATGAATGAGATTATGAAATGCTATAGATCTAATGCAATTGGTAAAGGGCATCAATGGGCATGGCTGGCACGTGGAGCCCTCACTAGTTTTAGAATCAGATTCTTTTCTTTAGTAAAGAAAAGACCACAACTTTCCACAATTTGAGGGAACATTATTCGATGGCGCCTCCTCCATGTCAAGAACACAAAGTTTTGTCTTCATCCCTTCCCACCTTCAATATAAATATCTTGTGAGAATATTTCCAAGTCTAAACCCGTCTGAGCAATTTCGCAGACATCTTTTATTTGCTGCACATAGTGTGGAAGTGGAGTGAAAGTTAAAAGTTTGTTGTTTAGAAAGGCAATAAGAGAGAGATGGCGAAAATTGCAGTAAACTTCATCATCGACAAGTTAGTTCCGTTATTGAACGAAGAGGCCAAATTGTTGAGGGGTGTACGAAGAGAAGCTAATAGATTAATAGTTGAATTGGAAATGATTAAGCCTTTCCTGAGGAAAGCAGACAAAAGTGCCGAGAGAGGAGAGCTTGACGATGGCCAAAAAGTTTGGATGAAGCAAGTAAGTGAGGTTTCTTATCAGATCGAAGATGCCATCAACGAATACATACTTCACCTGGCGCGCCATCCCCAGCAACGTGGATTCATCGGGTTCTTCTCTAAAGTTGTTCGATTGATCAAAAAACTTAAACCCCAGCATGACATAGCCTCTGAGATTCAAGATATCAAATCAACCATTCGTGAGATCAAAGAAAGGGCCAAAACTTACGATTTTAGTTCCGTAGGTCAGGGGTCAAGTGGTGGCATCGACAATAACATCGAGTGGCTTCGCTTTTCATAGACGAAGATGAAGTTGTGGGTATTGAATCGCATAGAGATGAACTGGTAAGTTGGTTGGTAGAGGGATCGCCAAAACGGGTGGCCATTTCGGTGGTGGGCATGGGAGGAAGTGGTAAGACCACGCTTATCAAGAAAGTTTACGACAACCCAATTGCCACTGCGCACTTTGATTTTCATGCCTGGATTCAAGTTTCTCAATCGTACAAGATGGAGGAAGTTCTAAAAGCAATTCTACCAGGTTATGAAAATGAAAGGGAATGCTCCCGATCAGGAAATGGACAGAATGGATGTCATGTCGGTAATCAAAACGCTGAGAGATTATCTAGACGAAAAGAGGTATGTGATTTTCTTCGATGATGTTTGGGACCAAGATTTTTGGAGTTCCATAAAACACGCTCTTCTTGATAAAGATAAAGGCAATCGAGTTTTTATCACTACGCGTAATGACATGACGACGTGGCTACTTCTTGCAAAGAATCTCAATTCGATCATGTCCAAACACTCCAGCCCCTGCCTCCGGAGAAGGCTTGTGAGCTCTTCTGCAAGAAGGCATTCCAAGCTGACTTTAGGGGGATTTGTCCTCCGTATTTGGCATATTTGTCTTGCGACATTCTCAAAAGATGTGAAGGACTGCCACTTGCAATTGTAACAATAAGTGGTGTTTTGGCAACCAAAGAGAAGGTTATCCACCAATGGCAGGCATTTTCTAATAGTCTCGGTTCTGATTTAGGAAGTAACCCTCGATTTACAGGTATCAAAAGAGTTTTATCCCTCAGTTATCTTGATTTTTCGTATCATCTCAAACTTTGTTATTTATACTTTGGCATAATTCCAAATGATTACTCTATTAGTTGCACAAGACTGATTCGGCTGTGGATAGCGGAGGGTTTTGTGCAGGGAAAAAGAGGAAAAACTTTGGAAGAGGTTGGTGAAGAATACTTGACTGAGCTAATACATAGAAGCTTGGTTCAAGTGTGGTCTGTAGATTTTGCAAGGAAAGTTAGAAGTTGTCAAGTTCATGATATCATGAGAGAGATCATCCTTTTGATATCCAATGATTTGGGTTATTATAGTATTTCTTCGAAAGAGAACTCTGGTGTTGAGTCTTTCCATGCACTAACTAGGTGCTTATCAATCCACAACTATGCAGATAATATCCCTGAGGGCATTAATGGATCTAAGATTCGATATTTTTTTTGTTTTGATGAAGATGTATTGCCAGAGTCTTTTGTCGGTATATTATTTTCAAATTTCAAGCTTTTGAAAGTACTGGATTTTGAAGACGCTCATCTCCATTTTCTTCCCAAAGAAGTTGGAGTTCTTATCCACTTAAGTTAGGGAGCTGCCAGCCTTACCGAAGGCTTTTACCCAAAATTTTTACCAAAAAATTTGAGAGATGTTTTTTGAACTTTTTTTTTAAAATTTTTTTTATACTGCCAAAAATTAAAAGATTAATACAAAATATAAAAAAACTTCTCATTTTTTTTATTTTGTTACGTATTTTAGAAAATAGTCACTTTAAAATTTTTATAAGAATTCTTTTTGTCTTTAGTGAACTTTTTTAAGTGGGGTATTTTTGAATTGCGATATTCATGTGAATAGTAGTATGATAAATAAATAATAAAAAAATTGAACCAACGCGTAATGGTTCGAACATTCGTTGAGGAAAGTAAGAATTGATTTACAACCTAAAAAAATCAAAACGAAAACAGGGGCGCACTCACACATCTGCACTTTGATAATTCTCAGAGAGTATTCACTCGATATTTTCATGAAGATGATTCTGGACCGTTTGGCCTAATAATTGTCCACACAAATACAAAACTAAGTCAATAAAAACTAAACCATAGAATTGTCTTGCAAACAAACGAGGAAATATGAAAAACTGAACTTGTGAGAATGTTTTCACACGCACACCAGTAAAAATGTTCTCAGTATTTTTTTACTTTGGATGCAATTAATTTATTATTTTGGTCTTTTTTATATATTTTTATGATCTAAACTATTTATTATGTAATATTTATTAAGTAGATAATTTTGATAAAACATTAAATTAATTAGACATTAATAGCTTTGCGAGTAAATCACATTTGTTGAAATATAAATGAATGGTAATATAATTTTACAAAAAATAATGATAAACAAAAAAATCAAATCATGTAGTTAAAAATATTCAATTAACTTAATTTTTTATATTAGTAATAAAATTAATAAATCTACAAAATAAACGGTTTTATTAAAAAAATATATTAAAAAAATATAATATATAAAATCTTTTTGGCCATAATCAAAGCATATAAATATTTAAACTAAAATTCGATCAAAAATTTCGGTAAAAGTGTTCGGGAGGAATAGCTTTCCCGTTTAAGTTATTAAGTGTAAAGAACACAAAAATTAAGATTCTTCCGAAATCCATTGGTAGGTTGCAGAACCTAATGACATTGAATTTGAAGAATTCCCTTGTACTTGAGCTACCTATTGAAATTAATAGGCTATCTAAGTTGCGCCATCTTCTTGCCTACTATTTCGGTGAGATGATATGTGGAGTGAAGATTCATAAGGGCTTTGGGTGTTTAAAGGCATTGCGGGTGCTATTTAATGTGCAAGCAGACCACAGGCCTGACTTAATAAAAGAGATTAGAAAGTTAACTGAGTTGAGGAAGTTGGGCATTGATAAACTTAAAAGTGAAGACGGTAAAGCTCTTTGTACTGCCATTGAGAATATAAGCAACCTTCAACTTTTGGATGTATTTTCAATAAGTAAGGATGAAATTCTTGATTTACAACACATTAGTCATCCACCTCCATTCCTTCAGCATCTCTATCTAGAGGGGTGTTTAGAGAAGTTCCCAGATTGGATTTCTAAACTTGACCATGTAGTCAAAATGCGATTACAAGATTCACAGTTGACAGAGGATCCACTAAAATTCCTCCAGGCCCTGCCTAATTTGTTAGAACTTAGTCTTCGTGGTGGGTATGATGGTGAGCACTTGTATTTTAAGGAAGGAGGATTTCAGAAACTTAAAGAGCTTGAACTCTTTTCCTTGAATGCACTGAGTTCAATGATAATTGACAATGGAGCGTTACATCTTTTACAAAAGCTACTTATTGGCTTGACCCCAAAGCTTAAGGAGGTGCCCTTCGGCATTCAACACCTTAGAAACATTACTGTTCTTCAATTCGTTGATATGCCAAAAGATTCATTTCTAAAATGCTACCAAATGAAGGTCAAGATTATGAGGTTGTTAAGCATATTCAAAGGGTCCTTTTTACCTTTGAAGATGAGCTGGTACGCTATGACACATATACCCTTGAGCAGGTTAAAGGCAAGATAACACCTACAACATAGTTTGACCATAAATCACAGGTGCACTACTTTATACCATTGCTATTACTAACTTGGATCTGATTGGCTTGTAGTTTCTTCTTTCTTAATTTTTTTGTCAAGCAACTTCCAGTTTCTTTTGTTTTACAATTCCATTTAACATTCTTTTTTCATAGTTCATATAATACCAAAAAGTGTATGAATAGTGAACGGCCTTATGTTTTCAAATTAATTCATACCAAACAATCATTACAACAAACAAGTGAAGAATTTTAATTTTATGAATTTTATTAGTAGCAAAGTCAATGGTATGGGTGTTATCTTCCTAAATGGGAGGTTAGGAGTTCAATCTTTGTCAAGGTATGAGAGTGGGTACGTATATATTTTATAGATCTTTATGTTTATGCATATTTCTTAGCCCTAATTCACAGGAAATTTGTCGAACTCTTATTCAAATCTAAAAATTTACAAATCCTAAAATATTTTAATAAGGATCCGTTTGTTTTGACGTCAAGTATTTTACAAGAGAAAATCCTTTTCATGTAAAATGACTTTGCACAAAAAATAATTTTTTTTTAATTTCTATCATTTGGTTGACACTTGAAAAATATGTGTAATGTAGTCATTTTTACAAAGCACTACTTCATTTGGCAGAATAAGGCTTTTCTAAAGCTGAAAAATGTTATGTTGAGTGAACATACACTACATTATAAGTTCGTAACATTTGGATATTTACTTTCTCTTTTTCGGTTCTTAAAGATGTTCGATGGAGGCGTAGAGTGTAGTCAAACATTTGAGGGTTAAAGGTACAAAAATGACTTACAAATTTGTTTGTTGTAAATTATTTTGGCCCATGTGATTATGAAAATCATTTTAC
>JAUMHN010065061.1:0-26872 GCA_032360265.1 Heliamphora ciliata
GCAAAAGGAGTTTGAGATGAGCATGATGGGAGAGCTCACATTCTTTCTTGGACTCCAAATCAAGCAAGCGAAGAATGAAACTTTCATCAACTAATCAAAGTACGTACGTGAGCTGCTCAATCGCTTCCAAATGGAAAATGGAAAAGTTTTGGGTATTCCAATGAGTCCCAGAACTAAACTTAACAAAGACGAGTAAGGAAAGCCGGTAGACACTAAGCTCTTCCGAGGTATGATTGGTAATTTTTACTTTATTTAACTGCAAGTAGGCCTGACATAATGTTTAGTGTCTGTATGTGTGCACGTTATCAAGCTTGTCCAAAAGAATCACACCTAATAGCTGTAAAACGAATATTAAGATATTTGGTTGGCATAATAGATATAGGCTTATGGTATCCAAATTTTACATCTTTTGAAATGATAAGTTATTCTGATGCACACTTTGTTGGTTGTACAATTGACCGTAAAAGTACTAGTGGCACATGTCATTTCTTAGAAAAATCACTTGTCTCTTGGTTTTCAAAGAAATAAAATTCTGTAGCTTTATCTACTGCTGACGTCGAATATATGGCTGCGGGTAATTGTTGTGCACAAATTTTATATATGAAACAACAACTTAATGATTCTAAGTTAAAATACGAGGATGTGCCAATTAAATGTGACAACACAAGTGCGATAAATATTTCTAAAAATTCAATTTTGCATTCACGAACAAAACATATTGAAATAAGACACCATTTTCTTCGTGATCATGTTCAAAAAGGATATATATTTTTAGAATTTGTGAGTACTAGTGAACAATGGGCGGATATCTTTAATAAACCCCTTAATGAAGATCGCTTCATTATAATTAAACGAGAATTGGGCTTAATGCATGTTCATGAGGTTGTATGAAAATTCTTTTATTATGAGCATAATGTTAAAACATTTTTAAGAACTCCTACACTTTGAAAGAAAACCAGAATTCTGAAAAATCACAGTCCAGTCGACTAAGGCCCATCTTCCAGTCGACCGAGCCAATTTTTCTAAGTTCAGTCGACCGAACATACTAGTTCAGTCGACCGAACGTTCGGGGATTTTGAAAAACAAACAAGCCGAATTGCTTTTATTCTTTGTTTTACTCTCGGTTTCTCTCCTAGGGCACGAACATATTGGCTTTTGGTCTTCAAAAAGGGTTCTAACTAAAACCCCCATTTCATTTCCACCATTCTACCTCTCTAAAACCTTACATTTCTTTCTCTCAAATCCCTCACTCATGGCACCTAGGGTTAGAGGCGGCAAGGGAAAATCCATTGCAAGAGACGATTCAACCGGCGAGAATGACTAATGGTTCAACTCAAGCAAAGCCGAAATTCTCTACAAGTATCATCTCCAATCTCTTAATCCCATCTTTGATAAGATTATTAACATGAGATTCTTGGATTCCTATTTTCCTCGTGTCTTACGTCTTTTCAGTAGAATGGGTTGGGGGCCTTATGTTTTCTATCAACCAAAGGGTGTGTACCCTCAAATTACCTGGCTATTTTATGCAAATCTTTCTCAAGAACTTTTTCCAAATCCAAATTATCGTTACATTCACTTCACCATTTATCTCTATGGAAAAACTTATAAATTTTCTGATAAGGTCATAACCACTCTTTTTGGAATGGGAAGAGGAGATTTTAAATGTCCACAAATCTCCTCTCAATCATGGATCATGGCTTACGAATTTACCCTTGAAACATTTTTACCCATGGTCATGACTGAATCCCCACTCAATTTTGCCCTTCTCCCATCTTACTCACAACTCACACTCGAAGCCAAAATTTTACATCTCATTATTACATACAATATATTGCCTCGTAGTGGATCTCGCACCTATATTTCTTATCTTGACTGCTTTATATTATGGTGCATTTAGAAAGAAATGCTCCTTGACCTTCCATCTCTCATATGCCAATGGATGCTTGCCAAAGAAAGCTCAAAACGCCATATTCTTCCATATGGAGGTTTTCTCACACCTCTTTTTGAGTCCTTTGGCTTTTCCCATCTCTTTCTAATTTTCTTCTACCGAAAAATTCTAATTTTCTAATCGCTGCCACTGTAAAACAAATGGGTCATAAACTTCAACATGGTCAATGGGTACCCAAAATTCAAAGGCAAGCGCCTCAAGTCGTTCAAGATAGTGATGAGGAATCCGAGGCTGCTGCCTATGATGCTGATGCTCCACCTACTTCTCCTTTAGCACCTCCACATGCTCCTACCACCACTGCTGATGATGCTCCTGTCACACGTTCCTTCTTAAAGAAACTGGTCAACTCTTTCTCAAAGCGTGTTGTTAAAGAGCTTGACACGATCAGCTCTCGCCTTACCTGCCTTGAGGATGCTTCAGGCATTCCTCCCTATGCTTCCTCACCCGCAGATACCGGTACTGATGATAGTCATGACGATGAGGATACATCTGGCTCCGCCGCTTTTTGATAATGCCAAAAGGGGGAGAAACAAGTGCGCGGCGCAAAACAAGGAATGCTCCTTTTTTTTTTTTTTGGAGAGTATTAGAGAGTTTGTTTTATTTTTGGATCATGTACTAATACTACTCTTATTTCGTTTATGTTTGTGATACACTTTATGTGCATGGATCTTATTGGATAGTTATGCTTATTGTGCTTACTTTTATTATGGTTATGTTTTTCATATGATTGATCTTAAATTAAATGGCTATAATGATATTTTATGCAACAAGCTCTATGAATAAAATAAACTTCAATATCTTTACAATTTATGCATATAGTAAGGGGGAGTTTTTCAACTCTCAAAGATTTTTACTCGTGCTTATTGATAAGGGGAGTTTTATGTAAGTTTTCCTACATTATTTTGCTATCTGTTTTTCATCATAAAAAAGGGAGAGATTGTTGGCCTAACAAGGCTTTATTTAAGCTCTATTTTTTTTGGAGAGCATTAGAGAGTTTGTTTTATTTTTGGATCATGTACTAATGCTACTCTTATTTTGTTTATGTTTGTGATACACTTTATGTGCATGGATCTTATTGGATGGTTATGCTTATTGTGCTTACTTTTATCATGGTTATGTTTTTCATATGATTGATCTTAAATTGAATGGCTATAATGATATTTTATGGAACAAGCTCTATGAATGAAATAAACTTCAATATCTTCACAATTTATACATATAGTAAGGGGGAGTTTTTCAACTCTCAAAGATTATTACTCGTGTTTATTGATAGGGGGGCTTTATTTAAACCTTCCAGCATTATTTTACTATGTGTTTGTCATCATCAAAAAGGGGGAGATTGTTGGCCTAACAAGGCTTCAATAACCAATTTTGATGATAACAAACCTATGTATCTAATTGTGCACGTTGCGATTGTTTAACAGGAAACATATGCTTAGCACAATTCAAAGATACACAGTGGAAGCCATGACACATAAATTCAAAAACAAGTTTCTTGGCGACTAGTTTTTGTGAAACAAATACAAGAATCGATATAGTGAAGACTTGAAGAACGCTTTGTAAAATTTTATTAATAGGATCCATGTACACTCTTATAACTCATGGAAATGTGTGTTTGAAGCTTAAAGGAATCCTAAATATCTTAAAAATATTTTCCCAAAGCATAAAAAGAACAAACCTTTTTGGAAAACCAAAAACCTGGCTTTTGTATGTCCAGTCGACTAATGTTCCTTCCCCAGTCGACTGAATGGGCTACCAAAAATAAGTTTTCAGATCTACATCAATTCAGTAGACCGAACCTCAGGTTCAGTCGATCGAAGTGAAGTTCAGTCAATCGAATGAGTCTCTTCAGTCGACCGAACAGCTTTAAATTTGAATTTTTTTGAAAACGGCTAGTTTGAAAATTCTATATTTAACCCAACGGATAGTTGGTTTTTGGAGCCTATAAATAGATGTCACGCCCCAAAACTCAGGGTCACGTGAAAATCTACCAAAATATCAATTTTTATGAAAATAGGTTTTCATATATTCAAATCCACCTATTGAAATCAAATGAAAACCCAATTTGCATCTCTCATAAACAGTAAACTTACAGTTCCAACATGCATACAGTATACCGACTTATGGCATACAAAACTTGCTTTCAGGAATAGGCGTACTAAAAAGGAAAACTATAAAAGTCTTTTGCTGTCCGTCACCACGGGCACCATAAAATCTACTCAAGATCATGCTCCATATCATCACTTGAAAATGATTTTGTACAGAAAATCCCACCTGTGAGCCGAAGCCCAATAGAAACAAACTATAAAGTCATAAAGCAGGATATGCAATCATATGGGGGGAGCTAACTCGACCACAAGTAAAACCATGCATTATAACTAATGTAAGCAACAGTTAAAGAAAACTGTAATCAAAATGTTATTTTCCACTAGTATCACACAACCTAGGAAAACAGGATAAAAACAGTTTGCTCTACTCTGGCCACACAGCCGAGAAGAAAAGATAAAACAGTATGCTCCACTCAGGCCACACCGCCAAGGAAAAAGATAAAATAAAATCCTATGTACTGACTCCGTCACAAGAGGACAAATGTAGAAACCATAGACTCCTGCCCCTATATCCAATCCCTACACATCGTAGGACCGGTTAGGTAAATACAAGTTCTACATGAAGCCACCACAATGTAAAAGCTTAGTTTACGAGCCCGAAACCCGAGGGAACAAAGCACCCAACCACCTAGTTTACGGGGATTAACCCAAAGGACCAAGGTACCTACTCTACGCATGTTTCCGGACTTCCACCGAGGGCAACTCGTTCCAAATATCCGCTATCCCGGTACATCTAGAGAATCATTTTCAAACCAAAACATTTTTTCACAGTTATACATTAAACATGTATAGATAGGTCCAATCCATCAACATAGAGATCAAGATCCATCCATCCACATGGAGATCAAAACAAAACATGTAAAAACATGAGTTTTAAGCTATACAACATATGTATAAGATGATCCAATCCATCTACCATGGAGATTGATGCATGAAAATGCATGGTTTTTATCAAAACATTTTAATAGTTGAGTCTAAACCCCACAAGATAGCTCAAAACCTTTAAAAACATGATTTCAAAGATACACCCTCAACAGCCCAAGTTCAGTCGACTGGACCCACCCTCCAGTCGATTGAAAAATACACTGGAATCCATGCCAAAACGCCCAACAACACTATTCAGTCGGCTGACCCCATTGGTTCAGTCGACCGAACCCACAA
Source organism: Heliamphora ciliata (assembly GCA_032360265.1). NCBI lineage: Eukaryota > Viridiplantae > Streptophyta > Magnoliopsida > Ericales > Sarraceniaceae > Heliamphora > Heliamphora ciliata. The sequence continues at coordinate 5,218 of JAUMHN010065061.1, forward strand.
AACCATGATCCAGTCGATTGACCCCATGGGTTCCGTTGACTGACCAGCCTAGAAAATGATTTTTGCTACGGTTTTGCCATTTTGAACACAAGATGAAGCCTCAAAGCTTTCATCTCATACCTATGAACTCACACACGCTCAAGCCTATCACCAAAGGCTTCAAAAGAAACATCTAACACCGTTTTCATCCAACCAAAATGACGAAAAAATATTTTTAAACCAAAAATCCACTTTTCCCAAACATGGAACACCTTTTCATGAATATAAAACGGTAAAGATGCATAAGATTACATACGACACCCTCTAACAACTTTAAAGTCTAGAATCCTACCTCGGTAAGTCAAGAACTTGACACCTCGATCTGCGTACAAAATCGAGCTTCGTCGGAATGAAATTCTATCCGGATGGATGCGTAGAGCACAATGCCTATTACAAAGATCGGCTGTTGGTCCGTCAAAAACCAAGCCCTGAGCCACCGAGAAGCTAGAGAGAAGGAATAGAGAAAGCTGAAGGAAACTTTGGAGTTAACTGTTGAAAATATCCAACTCCTGATATTTATAGGCTTTCAAAATATCTTTTTTTTGAATTTTTGAAATTCGCACCGTAACTCCCTGCAACCCTCGGGACCAATCCCGCATGCTCAGATAAACTCGATCATACATCAAAACGCTTAAAAACATGAAGAAGTAAAAATTCTAAACATGCGTCAAAAGGCGTCGAAAATGCATATAATATAAAAAGAGTAGGTATAGGGTCTTACAACTCTCCCCCTTTTAAGGAATTTTGCCCCCAAAATTCACTACAAGATCACAAGGTAAACAACTCCGGGTATCTAACACGAACCCCGGACTCACGCTCCCAAGTCGCTTCCTCAACCCCGTGATGAAGCCACTGAACTTTGACATAAGCAAACGTTCTCCCCCGTAACACCTTCTCTTTCGTATCTAGAATCCTCACAGGACGTTCCTCATAGGTGACATCCTCATCAACTCGCAACTCAGCCCAATCCAGAACATGTGACGGACCTGGCTCATACCTCTGAAGCATGGAAACGTGTAACACGTTATGCACAGATGCCGACTGAGGTGGAAAGGCTAGGCGGTATGCTACCACCCCGATCCTTTTTAGGATCTCGAATGGTCCAATAAAGTGTGGTGATAGCTTCCCACTACGGCCAAATCTCATCAACCCTCTACATGGCGAGACCTTCAGAAACACATGATCTCCCACTGTAAACTCTAAAGGTCTCCTCCTCTGATCTGCATAACTCTTCTGGCGGCTCTGTGCTGTCACCAGACACTGACGAATCACGGCAATCTGCTCGGTCGTCTCCCGCACTAAGTCGGGTCCCAAAACAGTGGTCCCCCACCTCTGTCCAACACACAGGTGATCTACACGGTCTACCATACAAAGCCTCATACGGTGCCATCCCAATACTGGATTGATAGCTGTTGTTGTATGCAAATTCTGCCAATGATAGATGGTCCTCCCAAGAACCCAAAAAATTAAGTACACAGGCTCTCAACATGTCCTCCAAAATTTGGATGGTCCTCTTAGACTGACCATCGACTTGTGGGTGAAAAGCTGTGCTAAAAGTCAAGCTCGTCCCTAAAGCCATCTGAAGACTCTGCAAAAATCGCGATATAAAGCGTGGGTCTCGATCAGAAACAATAGTCAGTGGTACTCCATGTAGTTGGACTATCTCCCGGATATACAATCTGCTCAATCTATCCATTGAATCTCTCACTTGAATAGGGAGGAAGTACACAGACTTCATCTACCTATCAACCACAACCTAGACAGCATCATGTCCTGTCGGCGATCGAGGAAGTCTTGATATAAAATCCATTGTGACATTCTCCCACTTCCACTCCGATATAGGCAAAGGCTGTAACAATCCTCGCGGTCTCCGGTGTTCCACCTTTACTTGCTGACAAGTAAGGTATCGAGAAACGAATTGGATAACGTCGCTCTTCATCCCAGTCCACCAGAACTGATGGTACAAATCATGATACATCTTCGTGCCTCCCGGATGCACTACAAGACGTGAATGATGAAAATCATGTAGCACCTCCGCACGACACGACTCTGGCATAAACAGTCGCCATGTCAACCTCAAACTCTGATCTGAATCCACCGTCCATCCTGCTGTGTCCTTCTCACTAGCAATGCAGTCCCATATCATCTGAGCCTCCTGATCGGTTCATTGAGCCTCTAACACGCGTGCAACCAATGCGGGCCGTGAAGCTACTGAATATAAGGTCGCACCTGCCCCTGTCTCTCCGAGACACAGATCAAACTCCCCAACATCTCTAAGCATGTCCCATTCTCGTATAGCCACAGAAGCTAACGAACCATGAGATCTCCTACTGAGTGCATCAGCGACAACACTTTCCTTTCCTGGGTGGTACTGCAAATCAATGTCGTAGTCTCCCAACAACTCCATCCATCGTCATTGGCGAAGATTCAAGTCCTTCTGCGAAAACAAGTATTTTAAGCTCTTGTGATTAGAGAAAACCTCGAAGTGTTCACCACATAGATAATACCGCCATGTCTTCAAGGCGAAGACCATGGCTGCCAACTCCAGATCATGCGTCGGGTAGTTCTTCTCGTGTGTCTTCAACTATCGTGGACCATAGGTTACAATCTTACCTCCTTGCATCAATACACAACCCTAACTGTCGTGTGATGCATCGCAATACTCTGTATACCCCAGGCCTCGCTCTGAAATAATCAACACTGGCGCACTGGTCAATCTCCTCTTTAGCTCTTGGAAGGATGACTCACAGGACTCGCTCCACACGAACACAACTCCCTTTCGCGTCAGGTGCGTCATCGGTGCTGCCAACCTGGAAATGACCTTAACGAATCGCTGATAATAACCTGCCAAACCCAGGAAACTACGGATCTCAAAGACGTTATTTGGTCGCTGCCAGTCCATCACAGCATCAGTCTTTGACGAGTTCACTGTTACCCCATCCTTCGACACCACGTGTCCAAGGAATCTCACCTCTGATATCCAGAACTCACACTTTTCGAACTTTACATACAAGCGATGTTCTCTCAGAAGCTGCAAAACAACATGCAGATGCTCCTCATGCATCTTCCTTGTGGGTGAATAGATTAAAATGTCATCCACGAATACCACTATAAAACTATCCAGGTAAGGGTGAAAGATACGATTCATCAAACCCATAAAAGTTGCAGGGGAGTTCGTCAAATCGAACAGCATGACCAGATACTCGTAGTGACCATAACGAGTCTGAAAGGCGGTCTTCGCTATGTCCTCATCCCTAATCCTCAATTGGTGATACCCTGACCTCAAGTTAATCTTTGAAAAGCAGCGCGATCCTCTCGGCTGATCAAATAGGTCATCAATCCTAGGCATAGGGTACTTGTTCTTGACCGTCACCTTATTCAGCTTCCTGTAATCTATGCACAGTCTCAAAGACCCATCCTTCTTCTTCGTGAACAAAGATGGTGCTCTCCACGGCGACATACTCAGCCGTATAAACCCCTTGTCAAGCAACTCCTGCAACTGCACCTTGAGTTCTCGCAACTCAGCGGGTGCAAAGTGATATGATGGCATAGAGATAGGAGCTGCTCCTAGAACAAGATTAATAGAGAACTCCACATCTCGGCTCGGTGGTAACTCAAACAGATCATCAGGGAAAACATCTGGATAATCACATACCACAAGGGGTAGCTCCCCTCGAACCTCACCCAGCTCATCCAACCTGAGAGCAGAAAAGAGGAAACCCAAGTTCCCTCAAACCCGTGCGGCACCTGGCACAGACACCAAGCCCTCATCCCATTCACGCACAAAGTAGAAGCAGTCACCCTCCGGTGTACAGATCGACACCCTCCGTCGCTCACAATCTATAAAGGCACGATAGATAGTCAGCCAGTCCATTCCTAGGATGACATCAAACGTAGTCATGTCTAGAATGATAAAATCAAACTCTAAACAACGGCCGGTGACTCCTAACTCACACGATCTGCAAACTGTACTCAACATCACATTCCCACTGACTGGGGTCTCTACATTCAATGCACTACCCAGCGATTCTATCCGTAACCCCAATGCAGATGCAAAAGTAGAAAAGAAAAAAGAATTTGATGCTCCCGTGTCGATGAGGACACTGGCCATGATCTAAAGAGTAGAAGAGTACCTCTGATCATGGCTAGAGTAGCTGCAGCATCAGATGCAACTAGTGCTTTGGAAGCACTGCGATCAGTAAGAACGTAAGCCCTGGCCTGCGGTGATCTGGTCTGTCCACCATAACCCTAAGTCGTCGGTTGCCTCACAGACTGTGCTGAAGTACCTCCCTCTGTAAACCTAGACGTCTAGGCCCTAGGTTACTGAGGAATCTGCCGTCTTTGCACAGATGGAGTTGCTGGCGCTCCTGTCGTACTCGAAACATTGCCTTCTCAGGGACAGTATTTGTGAATATGCCTGGACTGACCACACCCAAAAGCAGATAGGTGGGTCTCTTGTCTGTGACTGGACAGACACTGAACTCTGTACCTGGCCCTTCTGCGGGTACTCAACTAAACGATTCCCCGACAGTTCGCACCGATAACAAATCAGCCCTCTTTGCTCTAGCCTTCCTGCCGAGGCCACTAAAGGTGCAGGTGTGGACGACTGCAGCTGATAAGATCCAATAAAATGAGAACTAGGTCCAGACGACCTCTGGCGCTTTCTCCCATGCCTCTGGAACTATGCATCTCAACTTACTCCCACTCTCTCTAACTCTACAGCTCTCTGCCAGCGAGTTCTCTACTCGAATAGAGCTTCCACTAGCGCAATGTACACATTCAAACCCAAAGCAGCAATCCTGTCCTTAATGGCAGGTCGAAGGCCCCTCTCAAACCTCCTAGTGCGCAACTCCTCTATAGATACCATCTCTGGTGCGAACCACGACAGATTCGAGAACTTGGCTTCATACTGGACCACAGAAAGGTTCCCCCAAACAAGGGAAAGGAACTCCTCTTGGTATGTATCTCTCAAAGATCTCAAGAAATACTTTTCCAAGAAGACTCTCATGAAAGCAGCCCATGTATCATCCACCGTAGTCTTGGCAAACTTCCACCACTCTCTAGCATCTTCCCGCAATTGAAATGCCGCCAACCGCACACGCAAAGCATCCTCATTGATATCCAAAGTATCGAAGATAGCAGTGGTCACTTTCAACCACTCAGTAGCAACCTTGGGGTCTGGCTCCCCAGAAAAGGTCGGAGGATCCAACTATCAAAATTCCCTCATGGCCACAGGGCTCTTGACTCAAGAGCCCTCACTCCAGCCCTGGATGCCTCAGCCATAGCTCTCATAGTGGCAAGCACCTCCTGCATAACGTCAGCACCGCCCACCTATTCCTGTGGGGCATAAATGTCTCCCTCCTCTGGAACCTGAACATTAGCACGACCTCGGCCACGACCCCGTCCCCGCACTCCCCGTGTGGACATAATTCTATATAAAGCAGATAACAAGATAAGCTTTCATATGACATGCTACTGCGTAGCATAAACACGTATGTAGGATAACACATAACCACATAAGGTGACGCAACACATCTCACATACCGAGGGAAATCAACAAGACAGATGCGTCAATTTGGATAACCTATTTGGATTCCTTGCTAGAAAACACATCGGCCAAACGCGTCTCTAACTTAGCTCCCAAATCTGTTAATCCAAACTCCCGAAGACAAGACTAATCCATCCCAAGACCCAACCTCCACGCTCATAGATACACCAACTATCATGCTTATCAAGCTTTCAGCATGTCATAAAAACATGTATACACATGCAAACAAGCATCATTAATCAACCTCACCAGGTGATAAACCCTCTTCCCATGGCTCTTAGGTATTCGAACCCAGAGCACTGATACCAAGTTGTCACGCTCCAAAATCCAGGGTCACGTGAAAATCCACCAAAACACTAGTTTTTATGAAAATAGGTTTTCATATATTCAAATCCACTTGTTGAAATCAAATGAAAACCCAATATGCATCTCTCATAAATAGTATACTTACAGTTCCAACATGCATACAGTATGTCGCCTTATGGGGTACAAAACTTGCCTTCAGGAACAGGCATACCAAAAAGAAAAACTATAAAAGTCTTCTGCCATTCGTCACCATGGGCACCACAAAATCTACTCAAGATCATGCTCCATATCATCACCTGAAAATGGTTTTGTACAGAAAATCCCACCCGTGAGCAAAAGATTAATAGAAACAGACTATAAAGTTGTAAAGCAGGATATGCAATCATATGGTGGGAGCCAATTCAACCACAAGTAAAACCATGCATTATAATTAATGCAAGCAACAGTTAAAGAAAACTGTAATCAAAATGTTATTTTCCACTCGTATCACACAACCAAGGAAAACAGGATAAAAACAGTTTGCTCCACTCGGGCCACACAGCTGAGGAGAAAAGATAAAACAGTATGCTCCACTCAGGCCACATCGCCGAGGAGAAAGATAAAATGAAATCCTATGTACCGACTCCGTCACAAGGGGACAGATGTAGCAACCATAGACTCCTGCCCCTTTACCCAATCCCTACACATCGTAGGACTAGCTAGGTAAATGCAAGTTCTACACGAAACCACCACAACGTAAAAGCTTAGTTTACGGGCCCGAAACCCGAGAGAACAAAGCCCCCAACCATCTAGTTTATGGGGATTAACCTGAAGGACCAAGGTACCTACTCTACGCACGTTTTCAGACTTCCGCCGAGGGTAACTCGTGCCGAATACCGGCTATTCCGGTACATCTATAGAATTATTTTCAAACCAAAACATTTTTCCATAGTTATACATTAAACATGTATAGATAGATCCATTCCATCAACATGGAGATCAAGATCCATCCATCCACATGGAGATCAAAACAAACATGTAAAAACATGAGTTCTAAGCTATACAACATATGTATAAAAAGATCCAATCCATCTACCATGGAGCTCGATGTATGAAAATAATTCAGTCGTAAACTAAGCTTTTACCATGGAGCTCGATGTATGAAAATACCATGGAGCTCGACTGACAAATACCATGGAGCTCGATGTATTTTCAGTCGACTGAATTATTCAGTCGAGCTAAGTTACGACTGAATAATAGGCTCCATGGTATTAAGAATACTCCATGGTATTTATAGGCTCCATGGTATTAAGAATACTACATCGAGCTCGACTGACAAATACCATGATTTTTCAGTCGAGCTCCAACCCATTGGTCAGTCGAGCTCCAACACCATCGAGCTCCATGGTATCCAATCCATCTATAGAATTATTCAGTCGTAAACTAAGCCAAAACCCCCAACAACACTGTTCAGTCGACTGACCCATTGGTCAGTCGACCGAACCCACAAAACCATGATCCAGTTGATTTGACCCCAAGGGTTCAGTCGACTGAACCAGCCTAGAAAATGATTTTTGCTACGGTTTTGCCATTTTGAACCCAAAATGAAGCCTCGAAGCTTCCATCTCATACCCATGAACTCACACACGCTCAAGCCTATCACCAAAGGCTTCAAAAGAAATATCCAACACCGTTTTCATCCAGCCGAAACGATAGAAAAATGTTTTTAAACCAAAAACCCACTTTTCCCAAACATAGAACACCTTTTCATGAATATAAAATGGTAAAGATGCATAAGATTACATACAACACCTTTTAACAACTTTAAAGTCTAGAATCCTACCTCGGTGAGTCAAGAACTCGACACCTCAATCCGCGTGTAAAATCGAGCTTCGTCGGAATAAAATTCTATCTAGATGGATGCGTATAGCACAATGCCTATAACAACGATCGGTTGTTGATCTGTCGAAAACCAAGCCCCAGGCCCCCAAGAAGTTAGAGAGAAGGCAAAGAGAAAACTGGAGAAAACTTAAGAGTTAAGTTTTGAAAATATCTAACTCCTGATATTTATAGGCCTCCAAAATATCTTTTTTTTTTGAATTTTTGAAATTCACACCGTAACTCCCTGCAACCCTCGGGACCAACCCCGCATGCTAAAATAAACTCGATCATACATCAAAATGCTTAAAAACATGAAGAAGCAAAAATTCTAAACATGCGTCAAAAGGCGTTGAATATGCATATAATATAAAAAAAGACGGTACAGGGTCTCACAATAGAGGCCTTGTGCTAGTGTTTCAATCATCCAAAGCCTCTCAAACATCTCTCATTCTATTACTCTCTTGTGGTTCAAAATCTTGAGTCATTCATACATATTTTGGAGAGAAAAATTCTTTAGAATTCTCTTTGAGCTTCATATTCATATTATATTGAGGAGTGAGTTTTAGAGCGTTCATTGTCTCTACTTACTTGCTCATCCAAGGAGCGTTATTTTGTACACTTTCATATCACTCTCATTGATTTGTATTTGAGAAAGGTGTTTCTCAAAAAGAGGCTAATCCGCCTACAAGAATTGGGTTAACTTGAGAATGGTACATTCTCAAGAGAGGCTACTCCACCTAGACTAGGGAGAGAGGTTCCTCCGCCTATTGAAGGAGAGGTAATAAGAAATCCTCATAGCGGTTGGCTTGAGAAAATGACGTAGGCCATAGCGCCGAATCTTGTAAAAATCGTTGTGTTCCTTTTCTAACTTGTTCATTTCTTACTTTATTATATTGTTGTTTCTATCACACACGTTTGCACTTGAATCATTCATCATTTAACTTATCATTTGATTCATTTGTTTCTGAAATAATACTATTGAACTTTAATCAAGAAACTAGTCTACTTGAAAATTAACATTAAAGGCTATAAATTGTTAGAACAAGAAAAAGTATTTTAAACATACACTAGTTCTTGAATCTTTTATTTCTTGTATCATTTATTTTTTATCTCTAGGAAGTTTTGAAATTTTTTTTTTTGCAAGAAACATTGTCAAATTAAAGTATTCTTAATAATTAAAAAGTATTAATCTTGAAAATTACATTTTTATTGTTAAAACAAGAAGTTCTCAAATATTTATTTATATTCAAATCTTCTAACAAGAGGTTTTTAAGTATACTTGTGTATTTAACTTGTAAAGAAGAGTTATACTTGTATTAAAAACAAAATGGTGTTATTAAAGAATTTTTATCAAACCTTACTCAAATATTTTAAGAGAGTTTTTTTTGTGCCATAATTTTCAAATAAGTGGATATATACTTGAGATTTGAAAAGTTGAATATTTAAACTAAGAATTTTTATAAAAATATCCAATTCATCCTCCTCTTGGGATTGCACATATACTACCACATATCATCTACACAGATATCATGCCACAGTTAAGAGAAAGCAGTAAAAACACAGTATGCTCCACTCGGGCCACACAGTTGAGGAGAAAGAGATAAAACAAATAAAATCTTATATACTGACTCTACCACACAGACAAAAGTAACAACTATAGACTCTTGCCCATTACTCTAGAACCACTCATGGTCTGCTAAGTAATGACAAGTTCTATACGGAGTCACAACAACGACGCCATTAACGGAGGCAACCGGCTTAATTTACAGGCCTGAAACCCAAGGGTACAAAGCACCCACACAACGCCATTCACAGAGACAATCGGCTTAATTTACGGGAATTAACCCAAAGGTACAAAGCACCTACGCTGCGCACGTTTTCGGACTTCCACCAAGGAGCAATGTAAGCCCAACTCAACATACCTACTGTCACGGTACATCAATGAAAAACATTAAAAAAAAACCGTAAAACGGTTATACAACAACATGTATAAAAAGGAGATCCAATCCATCACCAAGGAGATCTACAAGCATGTGAAACCATAATTTCACTAAAACATTTTCAAAGTTGAGACTCAACCCCAAAGGTTAGCTCCAAACCTCCAAAAACATGCTTTTCACAATTCTCACAAAACACCTCGTTTTCAAACTTCCTTTTGAAAACTACGGATATCAACACATTCAAAACATGAAATAACCCAAGAAAGGTGTAAAACCCACTTTTTACCCAAAAACCAAGGTTTAAACATGAAAACCATATTTAATGTATTTTCTGCTCGGTGAAAACACATATAATTACATATAACACCCTTTAACAGCAGTAGGATCTAGAATTCTACCTCGGTGAGGCAAAACACGAAGCCTAAAAAATTAAACTTCGTCGAAACAAGAATTCGTCCGGATGAATGCGAAGCTTACGGCGCTTACAGCAAGGATTCGTAAACAAACTAACGAAAAACCAAGCCCCGGGCCCTCAAATCTAGAGAGAAGGCAGAGAAAAGGGAAAACTTAGCTTAGAAGATATGTTTTTCAAAATATCTCAGCCCCTGGGATATTTATCGAACATGAAAAAATCTCGGTCAAGTCGATTGAACACCCTTGTCCAGTCGACTGAAAATGCTCACTGTCGCCCCAATCGACTGGATCCTCCAGTCTAGTCGACTGGATTGCTGGGCAGTGTGTTTTTCGACGCAAAATAGGTTTTTTGGTCCAAACACTAGCCAAACAAGCCTCAACTAAACCCTGGAAAGCGTAAAACCATTTATACATGCTGTTCTATAACTTTGAAACATAAACCATGCATCGAGACTTTTTATATACTGAAAGAAACACGTCAAACATATATAAATATCTCCAAAAGAGACGGGTCCGGGTCTCACAACTCTCCCCTCCTCAAGGAATTTTGCCCCCAAAATTCGCTACAAGGTTATGAGGTAAACAGCTCTGGGTATCTAGCATGCACCCCAGACTCAAGCTCCCATGTCGCTTCCTCAACCCCGTGATGAAGCCATAGGACCTTAACATAAGTAATTGTTCTGCCCCTCAACACTTGCTCCTTCATGTCTAGAATCTTCATTAGATTGTCTTCTTAAGTGACATCCTCATGAACCCGTAGTTTGGCCCAATCTAACACATGTGAAGGATCAGGTTCATACCTCCGAAGCATAGAAACGTGGAATATGCTATGCACAGATGCCAACTGAGGTGGCAAAGCCAGACGATATGAAACCTCTCCAACCCTATCAAGAATCTCAAAAGGTCCAACGAAATGCGGTTATAGCTTCCCGCTATGACCAAACCTCATCAAACCTCTACGTGGCGAGACATTTAGAAACACGTGATCACCCACTACAAACTCCAAAGATCTTCTCCTCTGATCTGCATAACTCTTCTGGCGGCTCTGCGCTATCTTAAGGCAATGACGAATCACGGCAATCTTCTCAGTCGTCTCTCGCACCATGTCGGGTCCCAAGACTGTAGTCTCTCCCACATCTGTCCAACACACGGGTAACCTACATGGTCTACCATACAGAGCCTCATACGGTGCCATCCCAATACTGGATTGATAGCTATTGTTGTATGCAAACTCTGCCAATGGTAGGTGCTCCTCCTAAGAATCCCTAAAATCAAGTACACATGCCCTTAACATATCCTCTAGAATATGTATAGTCCTCTCTGACTGGCCATCCGCCTATGGGTGAAAGGTAGTACTAAACATCAAGTTCGCCTCTAAAGCCTCCTGTAGACTCTGCCAAAAGTGTGATGTGAAGCGCAGGTCTCGATCAGAAACAATAGACATCGGCACACCATGCAACCGAACTATCTCTCTAACATACAATCAACTCAGTATATCCACCGAATCCTTCATACGAATGGGGAGAAAGTGTGCAGACTTCGTCAACCTATCAACCACAACCCATACGGCGTCGTATCCCCTAGGTGATCGAGGAAGTCCCGACACAAAGTCCATCGTGATATTCTCCCACTTCCACTCTGATATCGGCAATGGTTGTAACAATCCTGCTGGTCTCTGGTGTTCCGCCTTTACCTTCTGATAGGTGAGACACCGAGAAACAAACTGAAGCACATCCTTCTTTATTCCCGTCCAACATAACTGACGACGTAGGTCATGGTACATCTTCGTGCCTCCAGGATGCATAGCAAGACGAGAATGATGGCACTCATGTAGTATATCCGCATGGCATGACTCTGGCACAAATAACCTCCTGGCCAATCTCAAACTCTAGTCTAAACCCACAACCCATCCTGTTGTATCCTCTCGACTAGCAACTTGATCTCGTATCATCTGAGCTTCCTAATCTGTCTGCTAGACCTCTAGCACTCGTGCAATCAACACAAGTCGCGAAACCACTAAAAATAAAGTGGCACTCGTCGCTGTCTCCCCGAGACACAAATCAAACTCCCCAATCTCTCCAAGCATATGCCACTCACGTATAGCCACAGAAGCTAACGACCCATAAGATCTCCTACTGAGCGCATCAGCCACCACATTGGCCTTCCCTAGATGATACTGCAAGTCAAAATCATAATCTTCTAACAACTCCATCCATTGTCATTGGCGCAAGTTCAAATCCTTCTGCGAAAGCAAGTATTTCAAACTCTTGTCATTGGAGAAGATCTCGAAGTGCTCACCATAAAGATAGTGATGCCATGTCTTCAAGGAAAAGTCCACGGCTGCCAACTCTAGATCGTGAGTTGGGTAGTTCTTCTCATGCGTCTTCAACTATTGAGAACCATAGGCTACAACCTTAGCTCCCTGCTTCAGAACACAGCCCAGACTGTCATGAGATGCATCACAGTATACTGTATACCCCAAGCCTCGCTCTAGGATAATCAACACTAGCGTGCTAGTCAACCTCGTCTTTAGCTCCTGGAATGCAAACTTACAGGACTCACTCCAAACAAACACAACTCCCTTCTGTGTCAAATGCGTCATCGGCGCGACAAGTCTCGCAAAGTTCTTCACGAACCGCCGATAGTAGCCTGCTAAACCTAGAAAACTACAGATCTCAAAGATATTCTTCGGTCGCTCCCAACCCATCACAGCATCAGTCTTCGAAAAATCCATAGCTACTCCATTTGTCGATACTACGTGTCCCAAAAACCTCACCTCAGACATCTAGAACTCGTACTTCTCAAGCTTCGCTTACAAGCGATGCTCTCTCAAAGTCTGTAGAATAATACGCAGGTGATCCTCGTGCACCTCCCTAGTGGGTGAGTAAATAAGAATATCATCTACAAATACCACCACAAAATTGTCCAGATAAGGATGGAAGATCCGGTTCATCAAACTCATGAACGTCATTGGTGTGTTCGTCAGACCGAACGACATGACTAGAAACTCATAATGACCATAGCGAGTCCGAAAAGTGGTCTTCGCTATGTTCTCGTCCCTAATCCTCAACTAGTGATATCCTGATCTCAAGTCTATCTTCGAGAAGCTGCTCGACCCCTTCAACTAATCAAACAAATCATCTATCTTCGGCATAGGATACTTGTTCTTCACTGTTACCTGATTCAGCTTCCGATAGTCGATATACAATCGCAAGGATCCATCCTTCTTCTTAGCAAAAAGAGTAGGCGCTCCCCATGGCAAAGTACTTAGGCGTACAAACCCCCTATCTAGTAATTCCTGAAACTCTATCTTGAGTTCACATAACTCAGCTGGTGCAAAGCGATAAGATGGCATAGATATGGGAGCAACTCCTAGAATTAGCACAATAGAGAATTCTACCTCGTGACTCAGCGGCAACTCGAACAGATCGTCAGGAAAAACATCGGGATAGTCGCAAACCACTAGAGGTAACTCTCCTCGAACCCTAACTCCCTCGTCCAACATGAGTGCCGAAAAGAGGAACCCAAGTTGCCCTGGTTCCACACAACACCGGGCATAGACATCAAACCCTCATCCCAGTCACCCACAAAGCAAAAGCAATATCCCGCTGGTGTACAAATTGTTACCCTTCGTCGATCGCAATCGATAAAGGCACGATAAGTGGTCAGCACGATAAGTGGTCAGCCAATCCATCCCTAGGATGACATCAAACGTGGTCATGTTTAGAATGATAAAGTTAAACTCTAAACAACGACCTACGACCTCCAACATGCAGGATCTACAAACATGACTCAACATCACACTCCCACTGACTGGGGTCTCCACGCTCAAACCACTACCCAACAAATATGTCTTCAAAACCAATGCAGATGCAAAAGCAGAAGACATAAATGAATGTGATGCTCCCGCGTCGATAAGAACACTGGCCCATGATCTATAGACTAAAAGAGTACCTCAGATCATAGAAGTGGTAGTAGTAGCATCAAGTACGATCGATGCTCTAGACGAACTGGGATCTACAAGAACATATGCTCTGGCCTGTCAAATGTAACCCTAAACTATAAACTGTCTGCCTGACTGTACTGAGGCTCCCCCTTCTGCAAATCTGGATAGCTGGCGTCCCTGAGAAGATGGAGTAACAGGTGCTCCAACTGTACTCCGCATGCTCCCTCCTTTGGGGTAGTCCCTCCAGATGTGCCCAGACTGGCCGCACTTAAAACATATCACTAGCTCCCTTTTCGGCGCCTGTGACTGCGACTGTGCCTGAACAGGCGCTGGACTGCGGCATTCTGTCACATGATGCCCTGGGCGTCTGCATCTGTAACAAACAAGCTCTCTCTGCTCAGATCTTCCCATTGAGGCTATGGGTGGTGTGGATGCAGAAGACTGTGGCTGATATGACCCCACTGGATAAGAACTCGAACCAGATGTCCGTCAATGCTTGTTCTCTCTTCGCCCCTGATCCTGTGCGCATCCCCCACCTTGTTGACTCCTACTGTCTCTGTCTCTGCGCATCTCATTCAGAGTGTCTTTCACCTTCCTGGCAGTCTCCACCAACTCCGTAAAAACCTACATCTTGAATGCTGCCACTCTATCTCGGATAGCGGGCCTTAAACCCCTCTCAAACCTCTTCGTTTAGAACTCATCAGTGGGCATAATCTCCTGTGCAAATCGGGATAGGCTAGTAAACTCGACCTCATACTCGATAACTGTCATCGTCCCCTGAGTTAGGAAGAGGAAGTCCTCTCTGTAATGGTCTCTCAAAATCATAGAAAAGTATTTCTCCAGAAATACCTTGGTGAATGCCTCCCAAGTGCCTCCAACTGTAGTCCTAGCAAACTTCCACCACATGTAAGCACTCCCTCTTAGCTAGAAGGCAGCAAAAGAAACCCTCATATCACCTTCCTCCATCTGCAGCGTGTCCAAGATCCTGGTAACCAACTCCAGCCATTCAGTGGCTATCGTGCGGTTGGGATCCCTAGAAAAGGTAGGAGGGTCTAAACGGTGAAACTCACGCATCGCTACCGTCTCCCTTGGCTCAGGTACGCTCTCTCTTCCCCTAGAGGTCTCAGCCAGTTACCGGATGGAGCCGACCATCTCACGCAATAGATCTCTGTCATCAAGTCCTTAGGGTGCATTAGCATCCCTAATATATGGGACCGAAATGTCCCTTCGGCCAGAACCACGGCTACGGCCTCGACAATGGCTTCGTCCTCCCGGCGTGGACATAACTCTTCACGAAAGCAACATAACAGGATAAGCATCCATACAACATGTTATTGCTAATGTAAAAGACATAATACACATAAGCATGCTAACACATAGCCACTTAAGATCATGTCAACACATCTCACATACTGAGGCGAACCAACAAGAATGACGCGTCGCTTTGGATAACCTACTTAGATTCCTTACTAGAAATCACATATGCAAAACGCGTCTCTAACTCGGCTCCCAAATTTGTTAATCCAAATGCCTGAATGCAAGACTAATCATTCTTAAGACCCAACCTCCATACCTACATATACATAACTGTCATGCTGAACAGGCTATCATGCGTATGTTTAGAAAATGCTTAAACACATACAATCAAGCACACGCACATCCTCACAAAGTGATGTATCCTCTTTCCCATGGCTCTTACGTATTCGAACACAGAGCTCTGATACCAAGTTGTTACGCCCTAAATACCAGGATCACGCGAAAAGTCCACCATAACACCATTTATGAAAATAAAATTTGCAGTTGAAAATCAAAATATACAATATTTGGATAAAAGAACACAAAAGTTCAGCTCTCATAAACAGTAAACATACAGTCTCATACATAAATAAGTATATCGCCTCAAGGCGTACAAAATTCACCTTCTGAAGTAGGCATCGCATGTAAAAGTACATGTCTTAAAAATAAGAAAAACTACAGCAAGTCTTCCGCCACCACGGGCATCTAGGTCAACCCCATATGACCACCTGAAAAAGGTTTTTAACAAAATCCCACACCGTGAGCCGAAGCCCAATAGGAACAGACTATAAAGCTGTAAAGCAGGTTATGCAATCATAAGCATAAAGACTCTCCCACTGGAGCCAAAAAGGTTTTCCTCTCAAAAACCATAAGTTTTTCATCCTTGAAACTATGCATATCATCCACACAGATATCATGTCACAGTTAAGAAAAAGCAGTAAAAACATAGTATGCTCCACTCGGGCCACATAGCCGAGGAGAAAGAGATAAAAACAAATAAAATCCTATGTACAGACTCTGCCACACAGACAAAGGCAACAATTATAGACTCTTGCCCATTACTCTAGAACCACTCATGCTCTGCTAAGTAATGACAAGTTCTATACGGAGTCACGACAACGACGCCATTAACGGAGGCAACCGGCTTAATTTATGGGCCCAAAACTCGAGGGTACAAAGCACCCACACAATGCCATTCACGGAGGCAACCGGCTTAATTTACGAGAATTAACCCGAAGGTACAAAACACCTACGCTGGCACATTTTCGGACTTCCATTGAGGAGCAATGTAAGTCCATCTCAACATACCCACTATTACGGTACGTCTATGGAAAACATTAAAAAAAACTCACAAAATGGTTATACAACAACATGTATAAAAACGAGATCCAATCCATTACCATGGAGATCTACAAGCATGTGAAACCATACTTTCACTAAAACATTTTCAAAGTTGAGACTCAACCCCAAAGGTTAGCTCCAAACCTCCAAAAACACGTTTTTCACAATTCTCACAAAACACCTCGTTTTCAAATCTCCTTTCGAAAACCACAGATATCAACACATCCAAAACATGAAATAAACCAAGAAAGGTGTAAAACTCACTTTGTAGCCAAAAATCAAGATTTAAACATGAAAATCACATTTAATGTATTTTCTACCCGATAAAAATACATATAAATACATATAACACCCTTTAACAGTAGTAGGGTCTAGAATCCTACGTCGGTGAGCCAAAACTCGAAGCCTCGAAAATCAAACTTCGTCAAAACGACAATCTGTCTGAATGAACCCGAAGCTTACGAGTACAGTAAGGATCCGTAAACAAACTAACGAAAAACCAAGCCCCGAGACCTCAAATCTAGAGAGAAGGCAAAGAAAAGGGAAAACATAGCCTAGAAGATATGTTTTTCAAAATATCTCAGTCCCTAGGATATTTATAAAACACGAAAAAATCTAGGTCCAGTCGACCAAACACCCTTGTCCAGTCGATCGAACATGCTCATTGTCACCCCAGTCGATTGGATTGCTGGGCAGTGTGTTTTTCGACGCAAAATAGGTTTTTCGGTCCAAACACTAGCCAAACAAGCCTCAACCAAACCTGAAAAAGCGTAAAACCATTTATACATGTTGTTCTACAACTTTGAAACATAAACCATGCATTGAGGCTTTTCATATATTGAAAGAAACACATCAAACATGTATAAATATCTCAAAAAGAGACGGGTCTGGGTCTCACACGCTTAACTTATTTGACTGCCAGATAATTAAATCCACCTGCAGAGTTTAACTCGATCAAAACTTATAAACTTCCTTAAAGAGGTATCGTAAATCCCAACTTTTAGGATGTAGATTTCATTAGTAATTAATATTCACTATATAATCAATATCGGTGTTTAACTTACTGTGATTATAGACCCATAAAAGATTACACATTTTAATGAATTAAAATAATTAATATTAAATATACATAAATAATTAATTATTTCGGGATTAAGAGCATAAACACTCATAATAATCATGAAGTGTGAATTAATTTATACAGTCAGTATCAAATTAATTACCACAATATGATCCTATTCAATACACACAAAGTGTACTAGCACAGCGAGTCGGAACAATAGATAATACTATTATCTATTCCCAGTAATCAAGACAGGTTTACTAAAACTCTGTACTATAGTCGCACTGATGGTTTGCCCATTTTTATCGAAATTGTGAACCAAAACTTACATTTTACAAGAATCTTTAATCTGATCTTCTGTGTGCAAATCGAACTCTACACATCAAGTCGAATTCTACACACCTGATTAAATACTATATAGAAAAAAAGACATCCACGCACGACATCAAATAAATAATAAAATGCATACATTGTTCATTACGATTCTTATAAAATAAAAAATTACTTTTATTAATAAATAAAATTAAATACTAAAATCAAAAACAAGATTTTTAGTATACAACCCTACAAATTTCCTACTTATACTCAAAATCATGCTGCCGTACATCTGATTCCCATGCATCAACATAACTATCAAAAATCTTATCTGATAATCTCTTTGTAAAATAATCTGCAAGGTTGTCTCCTGATGCAATTATCTATTATTTACAGTTAAGTATAAATCACCACTTAATTCCTAATTAATCGCTTTGCAATCAATCCTTCAGATGGAGAAGTGATTCACACTAATAATTATTTATAATTATTCCTAAAGGAGGTTCGTACCGATGATCCCGTAATTAATTCTGTCTGATGGGGAGGAAAACCTAATGCAAGCAAGCAAAATTAATTACATCACCTACGAACTAGTTATGGAGACCAATGGATTTATCTGTTAATAAATTTCATCACCTACTTAGTTTTTAAAATATTTTTTAGAGTTATAAAATATATTTAATTAAAATAAATTTATAATTTTTAAAAACCACACATTGCAAAAGATTTCAATTTTTAAACTATCTTTACGTGTCTTATCTGTAACAAATAAAATTCTTAAATTCTATCTATTTAAAAAATCTAAATGAAAAATCAGGAGTTTAATTTTATTTTCTCATTACACATATTCTGAAAAAAAAAATAATTTATTAAAATTAAACTGTTTTAATTAGTTCAAATATTTAAAATTAACCGTCACATTTTTTTAAGATATTCAAGTTTTTTAAAAAAATCATCTTAAACGTATTTTAATATAACAAAATAAAACTCTAAAATTTTCTTTTCAAAAACAACATATAGTTAAAGAAAATTTTATTTTATTTTTCTGTTACGAAAAACAATTCAAATTAAACAGAATTAATTAAAATAGAACAGAATAAATAAATCGAAATAAAAGCGTCTACACATTTAAATAAGTAAATAACTAATTTCATAAAATACCGACTTTCATGGTTGATCTATAACTCTTTAGCCAAATAATTTCTGTTCAATCAGAAAACTTGCAATTCTGTTATAATTAAAATTTTAATTTTTTGATTCTGTCAGAACTTTACAGCTAATTAAAAACTTTGTACAACTCAGTTACTACAAGTCACAGTCCTGCTGAAAAACTACTACCACCACTGCTTGATCACCCACCAACATTGCCCCACCGCGTCGCGCCGCCATTCGTACTTCGGGCACCTCGCACGCGCATAGCGCCCTGGCCCGTTGTTTGCTGCACCGCTTTTATTATTTTGCTAGGCCGTTTGCTTTTGTTCTCAAGCATGATCACCCAATAGCAAGATCATAACAATGATTTGATAGAATAAATATTCAATACTCTTGGAGCAAGTTTAGGTGGTGCTCCAACTTCACAATTATTAGTGTTTAGTAGAATTTATTACATTTTTGTTATTATTTTATTCAACATGTGAAGATGTGTCATCTAGTGATTTGAATGGAGTATTACTCGAAGAGCATTGAATAATTATTCGATTTGATAATGGCGACGTGGCTTTAAAATCATTAACGGCATAAAGCTGTTTGGCTTGACATTGTTTTTCATTAGGATTCACTCCATGATCCAAGACATTGAATAATCTTAATACCCATTCACATGTGTTACATCAGCATGGTCAAGAATTCCAAGTGCACGTGGTCCTTGAAAAATCAAATCATGATAATCCTTTTCCATGGATCATGATACACGCCATTATTAGCTAATGGGTTATCACATGCATTATAATTCCATTAACATACTTCGCAAATGTGCATTCTTTGATAATTGCCAAGAATTAACCAGGTGCCAAGGCTTATCTCCTTCTTCTTCTTTTTCTTCATATTTTTTTTTTGATTACATAAAAAAATACAAAAACTAAAAATATAAAAAGTAAAAAATAATTATTTTTACATTGATCATATACTTTCGAGGAGTTCACAATCAAACTACCGTAATCAACTCTAATGGTTAAGAAAAAAATTAATTATCATTATTCAAACCATGCAATTAAACATACAAAATAAATAATGACCATTAAAAGTTAGAATTAGATTGACCGCAAAACTAAGTTAGCACAATCTAAATCTACTCGAATCCATGATAAACTCATACATAATCAAAGACAGTTCTGATACCAATTGTTGGGCTAAACTACCAACTTTCTAAGATTATGTACATAATTTTGGTAAAAAAAAAAATGGACGAGCAAATGCCGAAATAAGCTCCAGATTAAAACTTTTGATATCGAACAATCATAATAAAATCTGGTAATACTTCCAAAGTTAGATTAAGGATTATACCTTTTGAAATCTGGTAGGATAATTTCGATTGCTGCAGCAATTTTCAATCCACGATCTGTCGCAGCTTTTGATTTCGAGTCAAATTTCCGACATAAACCTTTTACTGTATTCCTGAATATCAAACACAAACAAAGAGTAGATTTTGATATATCGTGTTCTTTAAAACCCGTCTTAATTAGGGATAAAATTTTTAGAGAACGTGAAAACTCTAACCACCTAATCACCGACTAAATAATATGAATTATCGCGTTAAATTTTATAACAGCATATAAATAGGTTACAGCAGAGACCTGTAGAATAAATATGACTTGAGCTCCTAATGTATTTTTGAAAACCCACTACAACTAAGAAGCAATTTCATAAAATATTTAATTATAATTCGTTCTACTAAAAAATTATAATTTCACTCTCAATGTAACACCCCGGTCCGGACCCTAGTATTAACCACCTAGATTGTAACGACCCGACCCGGGTCCTGGTTGTAACAGTCCGGACTGTAACTACTCGCGGAACGATTTAAGCCCAAATCGTAGCATTAGCGATGGATGAATAATGAGAACCTAGGTCGCTACATAAACAAGGGAAACCCTAACTAGCCCGAAAACTCAAAGTAACACGAAATCTTAATTATGACCTGGAAACCCTAAAAGAGACCAAATACTCAGAGGTAAAACCCTAATATGTAGAAAAGTCTTGGAACAGCTTAAATTAAGTAAATAATATAAAATATTAAATTAAAAATTAAAAATTAAAAATTTTCGTAATTAAAGTAAAATGACCATTTTACCTCTAGTACAGCAAAAAGTCTTAAAAATTCAAAATTTGACACATGGACACCCAAAATCAGATATTTATACACAATTAAATAATAAAATATAAAATAACAACAAAAATGACAAAAATGCCCTTGCATGGCCGGCCATTTAGGATGTGCCCAAAAAGCTACTTTTTACCTTTTTAAGCTTATAAATGAGAAAAAGATGTATAAGTTAAGCATTATTTTCATCCAATACTTTTTATACAAGTAAAATATATAATAATATAATAATATAGCTCAACAAAAGCAAACAAATAATTATTTAAAA
>JAUMHN010065166.1:0-26864 GCA_032360265.1 Heliamphora ciliata
CCAACCAGACTTCGAAATGTATAATCCTAAAACTAATTTTGGTAGTATTACTGAGTTTTATTTTGATTGTTCGATATCAAAATTTTTAATCTAGAGCCTGTTTCGACGTTTGCCTGCCCGGATGTTTTTGACTAAAATCATAAACATAATCTTCGGATCATGACAATTTACCCCAACAATTGCTATTAGAGTCGTCTTTGATTATGTATGATTTAATCATGGGTTTGGGTAGATTTGGATTGTGCTAACTTTGTTTTACAGGCAATCTAATCCCGAATGTTAATTGTTAATATGATTACATGTTTGATTGCATAAAGTCTGTTGATTATTAAATAATTTTTTTTAATCGCAAGGGTTGATCGTGGTAGATTGATTGTGAACTCTTCGAAGGTATAGGATCAATGTAAAAATTTTTTTTTTTTGATTTCTAGTTCGTGTATTTTGGTTTCTATGTAAACGAAAGTCAATAAAACAAAAAACATGGAAGAACATGTTAAAAAAATATATAGACAAGAAGCCACATATAAAGTTGAATGCAAATCGGATGGTGGTTAGTACACTCGGTGGCTTTGATCAACTCGTGAATCTCGTCGTTCACAATACCGTGGAGGTGAATGGAACGGTTCAATCATTATTCACGAAGACACGCGAAAACATAATTATGCCCATTCGGTCAAGAAAGCTATAAGCAAAGCAAAAATTCTAAACGGTCCAAACAACAGCAAGCTACGGTGTAGCATAAAACTAAAACGTATCAATTAGCAAGCAGTTCAGTGAACAGGCGCACAGCTAGTGCACGCGGTGGGCAGCAAGGTGCACGCGACGGCGCGGTGGGGCAGCAGTGGTGCGTGGCCAAGCAGCGACAGCAGCAGTTTTTTAGTGGGACTGTGATTTGGAGAATCTAAGTATAATAAGATTTCTGATTGGCTGAAGTATTCTGATAGGAGTAGAAAACTAGAATTCAGATTTTGACAGAATTACAGATTTTCTAGATGAACAGAAACTCTTTGCCTAAAGAGTTTTAGATCAACCATAAAAGTCGAGATTTAATGCATTTATTTATTTATTTATTTAAATGCGTGGATGCTTTTATTTTGATTTATTTATTCTATTCAGTTTTAATTAATTCTGTTAATTCGAAATTAATTCTTTTTGTAAAAGAAAAATAAAATAAAATTTTCTTTAGTTAAATTATTTTTTTAGAAGAAAATTTTTGAATTTTATTTATTACATAAAAACACGTTTAACGATGATTTTTTTAAAAATTGAATATCTTAAAAAAACATGACGGTTAATTTCGAATTTTTTGAATTAATTAAAAGGAGTTTAATTTTAATAAAAAAAATTTTCTTTTCAAAATATGTCTAACAGAATAATAAAATTAAATTCTTTTTTTATTTAAAATTAATTTTTTAAAATAAATAAAATTTAAAAATTTTGTTTGTTACACATAAAATACGTAAAGATAATTTAAAATTGAAATCTTTTATAACGTGTGATTTTTGAAAATTATAAATTTATTTTAATTAAATAGTTTTCATAACCCTAAAAAATATTTTAAAAACTAAATAGGTGAGAGAATTTATTCATAGATAAATTCTGCGGTCTCCATCACTAGTTTATAGGTAGTGTAATTAGCCTATGTTTGGATAAGTTTTTTTTCAAGGCTTTTAGTTTAAACGTCTCTTAAAAAGTCTACTCGTTTGGTCTCCTATTATAATCAATTAGCTTTTTTCACATCTTTTTCCATTTACTTTTTTTTAATAAAAAAGCTTAAAAGTCAAAAAACTTATAAAAAAAGCTTGTCCAAACGTAGGATTAATTTTGCATGTTGACATTAGGGCCTTTCTCCTCATCGGACAGAATTAATTATAGGATCACTGGTACGAATCTTTTTTGGGGATAATTCTGGATAATTGTTAGTGTGAATCACTTCTTCATTTGAATTGTTCATTACGAAGCGATTGATTCGGAACTAAGTATAGTTTACATTTAGTTATAAATAATAATATCATCTCCATCTGAGTCACTACTATTATTTATAGTATCGAAACTACGTCAGCTATTTAATTTTACTTGGCAAAATCTATTACCTAGATAGTAAAATTAATAGGAATTGACATGTCTGGATAAAATGATGAATAGTAGATGTCATTCCATTCGAGGCATGCTATTTACGGTGTACCAGACTACTGGCGATTTTTTTTAAATGGTAGAAGAAACCGATTTTAAAATAAAATTCAAAATTGTGCTCATTGTAATTAATGATTTTTAATTTTGTGATTCTCATGATAAAATTGTTTTCAATCTACTCACGATTATATTTAAAGAAAACAAACTTATGAATTTAAATTATGTTGACTGAAAATAGAGTCTATATACATTTTAACTGATGATGACTATAAATTTGTGTTGTCAGCACTTGATGAGGGAATAACCTTACTAACATTATTTATCCTATTACTTTATTAGTAAGCTTGAGTGGAAAGTGAATTAATATTATATAAAATATTTGTATAAAATGTATTTGATTTTAATGAGTCTTTTTTTGTTATGTTTTTTCATATTGTAATCCCGAAAATTATTAGATACTTTCAGAGTACTATGTAGACGATGTTTCGTAATATTCTTAATAAATAAATAATCACAACTTATACAATGTGGGTGGTCACCATTTGTCTCCTAACCACTCAACAAAGGTGAGCCTTCATGTTTCTATCGTAAAATTTATCGTTATCATATTAGATGGGAGTACCACGTGGACTTGCCATATGGTACTCCGGGACCATCGAATAATTACTTCTTAATTACGCAGTAGACGGAGGTTGTTGAAGCCTTACGTTACGCGAAAACCATCATTGCCCCTCTCTTCCCTGTAATTACAATTTTGCCACCCATAGATTCACCTTCTTCGGCCACGTGGGTTCTCGCACAGCATATAAAGCTGTTTAGAAAAATTGGTGACATTTATAAATCAATTTAAATTAATCTAAATTGTATAATTTAATTTAAGTTTGATTCTAAATCATCATGAATCATTTATTATGAATTAATTTACAGGGCAAGCTTACAAAGAATTGTGTGAAATCGAATTGCATTATTTTTGGAATATTTATATTATATTATATATTATCTATATTATTATAACAAAAAAATTCTCAACATGGTGAAATTTTTTGCGACCTTCTATTTATAACAAAAATCTCAATTTTTTTGATATTTTTATTCTTTGTGGTATTTTTTTAAGACGTAAAAATGTTAAAAAGCTAAAAATAATTGCTAGAAATCTTCAATTACCCCACATTTCCTATCTGATCCATGCACAATGTGTGAACACAATCACTAGTATATAAATAAAAACTTTAAAATGTTTAATGAGTATCAATGGCACTCTAGTCTTTCCACCCATTTACTGAGAACCAGAATTAGGAACTCCTGCTCAGCCATATGAACGAAGCCATCCCAGTCGAGTCACTGGTCAGCTTATGCTGACCAGACGGTTGAGAACAACGGCTCTTGAACAGACGGTTTGGATCTGAGCAGCACATGTGACAGATGCAACCTTCCCAGACGACATCACCCAAACCCATAAGGAAACGACAGTTCAATCCAGCGCGTGACTATCACGTAGTACCACCGAAAGTTGAGTATCCATTTGTACTGTACTAGTACAACCGTTTGATACGGGGACCACGCCACGCGTCTAAAAAGATACTATATAAAGGACCAAGGGTAAGGAACGAAAAAGGTATGCTTATGCTTCTCTCTCCTTGACTTACTTGCTCTCCACTTTTTTGGATTACTGATTTGATCGTCGGAGGAGGCCTCGCCAGAGTAATTCCGGCATCCCCTCTAATGTTTCTTTATCATCTTTGGCTCAGGTTGGAACTCAGGGTGCCATTCGAGAAAGAGATGCCATCATTTTAGCACCGTCTATGGGAATCCTTCTTTCTCTTGGTGGATGTCTTCTTCTTGAATGGTTCAGACGAGATCTATGGCCAATGAAACCACTTGCCTAGAGGTGCCGTCTCCACCAATACCACCACCGTAGGTACATCCCTCAGCCGAAGCGCAAGTTCAGCAACAATTTCAACACCTTACTGAGGGGATATTCCAATTAGTTCAACAGAACCAAATCTCCTGCAACATATCTGTGGTAGAGGAAATGGACGTCCGTGACCGGCGACGATTAACCCCTAACTCAATCCAGGAGCGGAGGTGAACCTCGAGGTTGATCCTCCTGCAGGAGAGGATGTAGCTGAGGTGGGTAGCGAAATTCGTATCCACCCACCATTGCCTGGAGAGGCGCATCGTCATGCACCTAGGGATATGACCGACCAAACTGAAGCATCGATTGGTTGGGATAACCAGTTGAGGGACATGAAGGCTCAGCTTAATGCTGTGATGGCTGCTATACGAGGTAAAACTCCTTCAACCCTCAATGATTTAGTACTCCAAACCAAATCTCCATTCACGCCTAACATAATGGAAGCCTCGCTACCTCTGAAGTTCAGAATGCCAACAATAAATTCGTATAGTGGTGACTTCGACCCAGTTGATCATTTCGATTCCTACAAGTCCATCATGCACCTCCGCTCGATTTCAGAGGTGACAATGTGCAAAGCTTTCCTCACCACCCTAAAAAGTCCAGCTTGAATTTGGTTTTCTAAGCTTAAACCAAAATCTGTCACCTTCTTCCCCCATCTGAGTTGCCTTTTTCTAAGCCATTTCATAGCGGGCCAGCGACATAGGAAACCCATCACATGTCTGTTTAACATCAAGCAAGCGAAAGGAGAAATACTATGAGAGTATGTAGCGCGATTCGATCAGAAGGCGCTCCAGGTGGACGAGATCGACGACAAAGAGGCCCTCCTGGCCTTCATGGGGGGTCTGTTGCCCTCTTGGTTCCTCTTTTCATTGTCAAAGACTCCGTCGGTGGATATAGCGGAGTTGATGTTGAAAACCCAAAAGCACATAAACGAGAAGGACGTGATGGGCGTGCATAAAATGACATTAGAAAACCAGCCCAACAGATCTGGGATGGGGAAGAGGCCTAGAGAAGATGATCGATGGTAGGACGAAAAGCCATCAGACCTTCCAAAGCCCAAATTTACAAACCGGACGTTTAATCAGCCACGCGCGGATCACAATCGTCGCTATACTGCCCTCAATGTCCCCCTGGAGCAGGTTTTAATGTATGTCAAAAGGGACCCCGAGTTGAAATGGCCAAAAAAGACGAAAGAACCACCAGCAAAGTAATCCAGAAACAAATACTGCCATTTTCACAAAGACCATGGGCATGATACGGAGGAGTGTTACGACCTCAGGGACCAAGTTGAGCGCCTGATCAAAAAAGGGCGCCTAAATCGCTTTGTAGCGGAGCAGCCACCACTAGATCAGGAGCGAACGCACCAGAACCAGAGAAGGGATCAACCGCGCCGTGACCGCAGACTAGAGAAAGTTGTTGCTAACTAGAGAGATTAACCACAGCTTGAGATCAGAACAATTTCGGGTGGTTTTACAAGAGGCGGCAAATCTGGGTCAGCTAGGAAGGCGCATGTAAAACGCCTACGCACAGAGGATAGGGAGATTGATAGAAGCCAGGATTGTTGCCACAAACTTAGCCAGGAAAAGAAGTTCACAATCTCTTTTTTCGAAGAAGATTGTCGAGGAGTCCAATATCCCCACGATGATCCCATTGTAATCAGTCTTCTGATTAGCAATCATCGTGTGCGGCAAGTCTTAGTTGATAACGGCAGTTCAGCGGACATACTATTTGCCAACGCCTTTGACCATATGAGCATCCACAGAAACAAACTCACACCCATGCTATCCCTGTTGGTTGGTTTCGCTGCGGATAGGGTTTAACCCCTGGGGTTGACATAGTTACCGATCACCATAGGAGACAGCACTGTGAAAATGTCTAAGATGCTCACCTTTTTGGTTGTTGAAAACCCATCTACCTACAATGTTATATTGGGTAGGACTGCCCTTAACAACTTCAAAGCCGTATCCTCCACGCACCACTTGCTAGTCAAGTTCCCCATAAACCAGGGAATATGGTACGCGAGGGGAGACCAGACGTCAGCAAGGGAATGTTATGTAATGTCCCTCAAGGAGCTGAAGCAGAAGGAGGAGTTACATATTGAGGAGATAGAGGTGAGGTACGAGGAGGAGCTACATAGAGGCAGACCGACAGAAGATCTGGAGGATTTCATCATCGATGACTCTGAGCAATTTTAAATATTGAAGACCGGGGTCAAATTGGAGGACAAGATAAAGGAACCGTTAAGAGCATTCCTCAGATCAAACAAAGACATGTTCGCATGGACTCATCATGATATGCCAGGGATTAATTCGGCTATTGCTGTGCACAGGCTTAATGTTGACCTCAGAGCTAAGCCAATTAAGCAAAAGCAAAGAGTATTCGCACCACAACGAAATAAGGCGGTCAATGAAGAAGTGAGGAAGCTTAGAAATGCTAGTTTTATAAGGGAAGTCAAATACCTTGATTGGCTCGTGAACGTTGTTATGGTAAAGAAAGCCAATGAAAAATGGAGAATGTGCATCGACTTCATCGACCTGAACGGATCCTGTCCAAAGGATATTTATCCCTTTTCCAGAATTAACCTGTTAGTTGACTCCACCACTGGCTATGAGTTGCTCAGTTTCATGGATGTTTTTTTAGGTTACAATCAGATTATGATGTATGCCCCAGATCCGGATAAAACATTGTTCATCACCTCGAAGGAAACATTTTGTTACCGCGTCATGCCTTTTGGGCTAAAGAACGCTGGAGCAACTTACCGGCATCTGGTCAATTTGATGTTCGAAGACCAGATAGGAATGAATGTTGAAGTATACATAGACGATATGCTTGTAAAGAGTAAGAGAGCTGACCAACATGTCCAGGACCTGTAAGAGGTTTTCCTCGTCTTGAGGCAGTATGGAATGAAGTTGAATCCATCGAAATGTGCGGTATGGAATGAAGTTGAATCCATCAAAATGTGCCTTCGGCATCTCATATGGGAAATTCTTGGGTTTTATGGTTAGCTAAAGGGGAGTCGAAGCCAATCCAGACAAGGTTGAGGCAATTTTACAGATGAAGGCCCCTAATAGTGTCTAGAAAGTACAAAGACTTGCAGGGAGGGTGGTTTCTCTTAATTGTTTTGTTTTTCATGCAACAGACAAATACCTACCCTTCTTTAAAATTCTGAAAAAGGCATTTAGTTGGGATAGTAAATGCGACTAAGCCTTCGCCGACCTGAAAAAGTATTTAGCTGCACCCCCGCTATTGTCCAATCTGGTATCTCACGAGAGTTTATACTTATATATAGCTGTATTGTAGACAATCGTAAGTTCAGCGTTGGTAAGATAGGAGGAAAAGCTGTAAAAGCTGATATATTTCATTAGCAGAGCCTTCTATGGAGGGGAGAGCAGATATCCTTAACTGGAGAAGTTAGTTTTCGCCCTGATCATATCCTCCAAGAGGCTGCGCCCCTATTTTCGGGTCCATGTCATTGTGGTCTTAACTGATTAGCCACTGAGGAAAGTGTTGCAACGATAAAAAATGTCAAGAAGGTTGATGCAGTGGTTTATCGAGCTTGGTTAGTTTGATATCACAAACTCACCTCGAGCAGCGTATAAAGGTCAAATATTGGCAGATTTTATAGCAGAATTCACCTCGAGAATCTCTTCAAAAAAGTTAGACCTACCAATAGGTGGCCCCACTCAGGACACCAACGCCTGATCGGAGCAAATCCTTGAGCATGATTGGGACATGCACGATTCGTGGATAATAAATGTTGATGGATCATCCAAGAAGAGGAAAGGAGGAGCTGGGGTGGTGGTTACCTCCCCCTCGAGACATCAAATTAAGAACCTAGTATAGTTGAATTTCCATTTAACAAACAACGAAGCAGAATACGAGGCAGAATACGAGGCATTGATATGGGGACTCCAAGCAGCCAAATCTTGCGGGGCAGAAAGACTATTGGCCAAGTCCGATTCCCAACTAGTGGTTCAGCAGGTTAATGGTACATACGAAGTGAAAGGGGACAAGTTGAGAAAATATAAAAATTTGGTGGATCACATATGCAAGCAGTTCAGCGAGCTTAAGATCCAGCAAATCCCCCGAGAAGAGAATTCGAAAGCAGGTCACATCGCCCAAGAGTCCTCATCTGATCAGAAATATATTAGTCATGGAGTCTTAGTCAACGCTGTTGATCAGCCCAGTATAGTTCATTAGCTAAAGGAGCAGGCCAATCCAGTTGTGGAGATTCACCAGGCCGAGTGGGCCAAGTCAATCCTTAAATATTTAGAAAGTGGGGAACTCCCCAAGGATAAAACACAAGCGAGGAAATTAAAATGCCAGGTAGCCTATTATGTTTTGCTGGAGGGGATTCTCTACAGACGTAGTGTAACATGACTGTACCTGTAATGTGTGTCCGATCAGGAGGCAATATATGTGATCAAAGAGATTTATGAAGGGATATGTGGTAACCATTCAGGAGTGAAATCCCTTGTCGAAAAGATAATCCGAGCAAGGTACTATTGGCCAACTATGCTCAAGGGTGCTAAGGACTTTGTGAAGAGAAGTGACAAAGGCCAACGTTTCACGAATATCACCAAGCAGCCACTAGTGGAGCTAAATGTATTAACCAGCCCATGGCCGTTCGCACAGTGGTGGTTAGACCTCATTGGACCACTACCCATGGCGCAACGGTAGATGAAGTTTATCAAAGTTGCTATCGATTATTTCACCAAATTGGTGGAAGCTGAACCCCTAGCCAAAATCACAGAGAAGAACACCCACCCAGTTTGTTTGGAAATTTGCGGTCTGTCAGTTTGGGATCCCCAGAGCAATTGTCACGGACAATGATAAGCAATTCGACAATGCAAACTTTCGAATGTTTTGCAATGGGCTCAATATCAAGATTTATTATGCCTCTCTTGCCCATCCCCAATCAAATGGGTAAGTAGAGGTCACAAATAGGTCACTTTTGAAGATACTAAAGACGAAGCTGGAATCTGCCAAGGGGCTGTGGCTGGAGAAGCTAATTAATATCCTATGGGCTTACCAGACCATAACCCGGACTCCCACTAGAGAAACCCCTTACAACCTTACTTACGGTCATGAGGCTGTGATCCCTGTTGGGATTGGTCTGGCCAGCGCACAGGTCAGTCAATATGATCAGCGCACGAATGATGAAGACCTGAGGCTGGTGTTGGATTTGCTCGAAAAGATCAAGGACACAGCAGCGTTAAGAACAGCTGTGTACCAGAATTGAATGAAAAAGTACTACAATTTGAAGGTGAAGAAGAGAAGTTTTAGCTAAGGAGATTTGATGCTTAGGAAGGTCACTCTATCAACTAGAAACCCCATTGAAGGAAAGCTAGGCCAAAATTGGGAGAGGCCCTACATCGTGAAAGCTCATCAAGGAAAAGGGGCCTATCGACTGCAAACCATGGAAGGGAGGGAGTTAAAACACCCCTAGAATGCTTAGCACCTCAAATGTTATTACGCTTAAGTCAGTTATTAAATTAATACGCAAGTATTTACATTCCAAGTTTAAATGCAATGAAGATATATCTTTCCCTGCCTTATGCTTTCTTACATGATATGAATGTAGCCCCCAGACCTCTCCAGTGCCTGAGGTTATTGAAAACCTAAATGGGCCAGGGCTTATCAAGAGAAGAACATCACCCAACTTTTTACCGCGTCTGAGGTTATTAAAAACCTGAACGGGCCAGGGTTGATCAGGTGAAGATCAGCCCCCAACTTTCTCTGGCACCTGAGGTTATTGAAAACCTGAACGAGCCAGGGCTGATCAAGAGAAGATCAGCCCCAACTTTCTATGGCACCTAAGGTTATTAAAAACCTAAACGGGCCAGGTCTAATCAGGAGAAGATTAACCCCCAACTTTCTATGGCACCTGAGATTATTGAAACCTGAACGGGCCAGGACCGATCAGGTGAAGATCAACCCCCAACTTTCTACGGCGCCTGAGGTTATTGAAAACCTGAACAGGCTAGGGCTGATCAGGTGAAGATCAGCCCCCAACTTTCTACGGCACCTGAGATTATTGAAAACCTGAACGGGCCAAGGCTGATCAGGAGAAGATCTGCCCCCAACTTTTTCATTCTAGAGAAGCAACTGTACTCAAATTCCGTGACGTACATCTAGAATGTACGTCAAGGAGGCCACCTTCATTGGGTCAAAATTAAGTGCATTTCAAGCAATCACACATAAAAAGGAAAGCTACCAAGTATAAACAGTAACAAAACTTTAAGGAAATGTACTTCCAATAACAACCAAATTTTCAAGAAGATGTATCGAGAAACCCAACAACAAAAAAACTTTCAAACATTATATCTTAAGACCAACCCAAACAGCAAAGCTCTCAGAAAATGTATCTCAAACAACAAAAAGGAAGTTAATGGCAGAACAGAAAAATCAAGGGCCAGTAGGAGGGGAAAGAGATTGAACTTATTCTTTAGTGTCTTTGGCTGGAGAAGGAGAAGGAGTGACCGAGGTGGTGTCATCGTCGTATGCCTTCACCTGGGAGAGATCTAAGTTCGGATACAAAATGCCGACCTGCTGCCTGAACGTCTCGAAGCCAGCCTCCCACTGCTTCACAAACATGACTTTAACATCCAGGCTTTGCATGTGTTCAGCAATCAACTGGGAAAACTCCCCGGAGACCTTGAACTGTTCTATGATGGTAGCATGATCAGCACTGACAGACACCTCCGAGGTGGTGTTCTTCTCCTTCTGCTCAGCTAATAGCCCCTCTAAGGCAAAAAGTTTTCCTTGCAATTTCTCCATCTTGATGGTTATTTCAGTCTTGATCTTCGCAAGCCCCTCTACCATAGACTTTGCCCTCTCCAAGTCTGCTTCAACCGTGGATAGCCTCATTTGATCACCTTTTAATTGTTCGATCTCTTCCTTCATATTCTGGATTGTTAGATTGGCAGCCTTCAACTTCTTTTCTTCGGTGAGATATGCATATTCATTTCTGGCCAACCGAAGAGACTTGTAGTGGCTCAGAGTGATGGACTGCATAGGTGAAAGATCATCATTTGTTTTAGACCAAAAAAAAGGGAGAGAAGAAGAAGAGAAATGTTAAGACATGAGACATACCTTGGCGAACTCCTCATGAAACTTGCGCCCCAATTTGGTTGTGCTCAACCCATCAAGTTTAAATAGATCAGAAGAAAGGATAGCTCCCTCAATAAGCTTCAAACCGACCTTCTGATCCGTAAAAACTGAAAAGGGAATTTTTTCTAGGTTGATCCCCTCAGTGGGATCAGCGCTCACTACCTCCTTCCCCTTCTCCATTCTTTGGTCAGAGCCCAATTCACTGCTCCTCCCAGCCAACTCTGCGCTCTTCTGACACTTCTCTTGCTTATGAGGGGAGGATTTCGACTTCGAGAGAGGGGTAGAAGAACTGGGGATATATTCCTTAAAGGTTGATACGTCCAAATCCTTTTGACGATGCGTCATAATATGAGGTCTCTTGGCAGGCAGAGGAGGAGGACCAGGCATCACCCCATGTGAGGCATTCCTCCTCTCCTTCAACTTCTTCAGAGCCTCCTTGTCCCTCTTATTCATCGTGCCTGAGCAAAAGGAATATAAGCACAATCAAAAATCATAAGGTAACAAGAAATGAAGGATAAAATTATACACTAGACAATGCAACACTTCACCATCACCCTTAGAATTTTCTCCAGACTCAGCAGTACGAAATAAAGTTAAAGCATCAAAGGAGGGCTTGGGTCCAAGGAGGTACTCACTTAAACTCTCCGGAGTGACCAGAGTAGACCAGCTCTTGTCCTCATAGGACTAAGCCAGTGTGATCCTCTCCTTCTTCTCCTCAGAAATCACTAGACTTCTTACCCGACCTAACACCAGGAAACCCATATAGAAATTAAAAAGCAAGGAGGAACAAGGGAGGCACGATGAAAGAATAATGACAAAGGGATAAAATCGAATAAAATTTGACACTAACCATCTTTAGGGAGACTAGCCCACAACCGCTGAATTCTTGGGGCGTCCTCATCAACCCTCTCCCATGGTTGGAATTCCCAACCTTCCCCTGATACAAAGAAGAAGCGGTCCTTCCACCATTTGTTGGCTTTGGGAAAGTCAGTGATAAGCCCCATGCCATCACGGGCTTGAAAACTGACGAAGTAAGTGACCACCTCTGCTGGCTTGTAATAGTATAAGAACTCTTGGAGCGTTAAAGGTTGCTCGTTCTCACTGATCACCAACCATAGGATCATGCATTTGGTCAGGATCTTGTACCCGTTGGGAGCCAGCTGCGCAGGTGAAATGCTTAGAAATAGGAGAACTTCCCTAACAAATCGAGGGATGGGGAACCTCGAACCTCCCTAAAAGGCTCCCTCAGAAAAGCAAACCTCTCCCAGGGCATCAGAGCTCGCAAACTCACCAGGGCTGGGAACTCGCAGGTGGACAGAGTTGGGGACTTGGAATTGAGCCCTAATCAAGCTCAAATCTTGCGCACTAATGGAAGAATGAGTATTCTCAGCCAGGAAGAGCAAACGAATAATTCGGCCCACGGCGGACTGGGTCTGAACGAATGACATCTCCTGACGTGTCCAACTAGACACAGATGTCTCTACTGATCCAGGTATTTCATCCCGTAGGGGAATGGAGGAGGATTCACGACGAGATTGACGGGTAACTAAGCCTTCTTTAGGATTCTCCATCGATGAGTCTTCGTCCACCAGGGAGAAGAAAGGAAGAGGAATTTTGGCACTCACCGTGCTAACGGGAGCTAGGCAAGGAGTGTCTAGAAGAATTGGAGGTTGAAATTGGAGAATGTAGTCAGCAATGGGGGTGAAAGTAGATGAGGATGATATAGGTTTGGTAGCGATCGAACCCCCAAGATACTTTTCGTGGATTTTTAAGTATGAAGATGTGACTTCTCCACTCGAATCACTAGAAATTACAATATTTTTCCTGTCGTCGGACATTGAAGTTCCCCGACGATTAAAAAAAACCAGGCGCTGAGTAAAGGAGAATTCAAAGACAGAGAAGAACCTCAGATCGAAGCCCTAGATCGGTTGGGAAACGATGCCCAAAGAAACAAGATCTCCTTCGGTTTCCTCAATTCCACTACCAGAGAAATTAAGTTTCTCAAAAACAAAAGCAGAGAAAAGGGAGGAAAAAAGTGTACTCGAATTAAGAAGAAAAATCCCCCCTCACTGGTTCGAGTGTTTTGGAAGTCGCTCAACACGTCGTGAGAAAGCTTTAAATGCCAAATGATGAACGAAAGGACATGGAACCAAGTTTAAAAGCACGTTTAGTTGCCCTTTAATGTTGGTCGTCTAAGATTAGAAAAGGTTAGTGAAATCCACGGTTTAGAAAGTGACACGTGAGTCAGAAGGATGGGCCAAGCAACGGTCGCCACATGTAGGCGCGCACAATTATGATATTTCCTCGTGAATAGCAGTTACGTTGCTGCTTCCTAGGGGAACACCAGAGGGGTACATCGACAGCTGTCATTCTTAAAGGTATCACTCCATGCGACGTTTGAATTTTATCTCCTGACTCGATGAGAATGTTTCACTAACCCCCCTGCTCTTGGTGGAGTAACTGGTATTCTTGACCATCAAACGTTCCTTTTATTTGATGATCAAGAATAGGGGATTACTGATGAGTGTGAAGGGCACTCTAGTCTTTCCACCCATTTACTGAGGACCAGAGTTAGGAAGTTCTGCTAAGCCATATGAACGAAGCCATCCCAGTCGAGTCACTGGTCAGCTTACACTGACCAGACGGTCGAGAACAATGGCTCTTGAACAGACGGTTTGGATCTAAGCAGCACATGTGACAGATGTAACCTTCCTAGACAACATCACCCAGACCCATAAGGAAATGCCTGGTCAGTCCAGCGCGTGACTATCACGTAGTACCACCGAAAGTTTAGTATCCATTTGTACTGTATTAGTACAACCGTTTGGTACGGAGGATCACGCCACGTGTCTAAAAAGATACTATATAAAGGACCAAGGGTAATAAATGAAAAAGGTATGCTTATGCTTCTCTCTCCTTGACTTACTTGCTCCTCATTCTTTCGAATTACTAATTTGATCGTCGGAGGGGGTCTCGTCGGAGTAATTCTGGCGTCCCCTCTAACGTTTCTTTGTCATCTCAAGCTCAGGTTGGAACTCAGAGTGCTATTCGAGAAAAAGACGCCATCAATGTTAATTGTTTTTTTACTTTTCTCTTCTTTGTTTTCTCTTTTGTGTGTGTGTGTGCGTGTGTGTGTGTATGCATGTTTTTTACTTTATTTTTGACAAGTTATTATTGAATATGATTCCGAATGCAATCACATAAGTTTTAGATAATGTAAGTAGTGATAGTATTTTCTTAATTATTTTCTCCACTGGCATTTAACATTATGCAATTTTTAAATTATTAATAATTAATAAAAATAATAAAATTTAAGAACACAAAATATTATACTTATAAAAATATCTTCTGTAAGCAAATAATTAATAAATAAAGTATAAAGTAAAATAACTTAAAGAAATAATAGACAAAAAGTTTATAGAAAAGAATAAGTAAAATATTTACTTTTAGAGTTGTGATTCTAAATTGGAATTGAATATTTTGTTATTTTTTTTATTAGTTCGAATTAATCCAATTCTATAACACTCAATGATTTGGTTTCGAATTTTATCTTCTTAGAATCATTTAAAATAATTTAAATTTTAATCTAATGTTAAAATCGAGCGTAACTAAATGGTGAACACTCCTACAGTGTATAAATATGGGATAATTAGTTAAAAGTCTAATTTTTAGACTTTTTAGTGCGTTTAGTCCATTTTAATTTTTTAAAAGTTTTTAGCCCCATTAATTTTAAAAATTTAAGAGCTAAGGCCTTTAATTTAATGGTGGAGAATTTTATAGACAAAATCACTCTTTTTATTTACAAACTCTTCTGACTACATTATACAAATACCTCGTTATCTCATCACCACTTTCAACTGTAGGTGTTGCCGGTGACTGTTTTTGAACACTGTCCGCGACCGTTTTTGGCAACCATTTTCTAGCAACTTCTGGTTATGGCTTTTAACGATTTTCTAGTGACCTCCAATGGTCCCTTTTTCGGCGACACACCAAACAAAAAAATTCATTATTCGTTATATTCAAATGATGAAATTTATTTTTGTTCGTTCTAACACTAGTCACATTAAAGATAAATTTCACTATCGTTGTATTCAAATATTAAATGTCACGCCTCAAACTCCGAGTCACGCGAAAAGCCACTGAAGAACCACCGAAACCGCCCAAACAAAAGGGATTTAAAACCAGAAAGCCAAACAAGGCCAAACCTTTGTAAAAGCGTACTACCGATGATTTATTTGAGTTAAAAGAGTAGTAAAAAAATTACAGTTACAGCCCCACAAGGTAAGCCTTTAAAAATAAATACAAGTTTTGGATAAGAAATTCTTTTCATTTTAAAAGAAACTTAGGCCGTTTCAAAAATCTTTCTCGAATCACAAAAGTCTAAATGAAGCATAAATTATTTGAAAATTTTGTTTGTAAACCGTTGATCCCAATAACGAAATACGTAGCAAGAAACTACGAAAAATAACAACTAACCCAAGGTTCTCTCCAAAGCATTAAAATATGCATACATCCATAATCATTACATATGTTTTAAGCATGT
This sequence comes from Heliamphora ciliata, assembly GCA_032360265.1. Lineage (NCBI taxonomy): Eukaryota > Viridiplantae > Streptophyta > Magnoliopsida > Ericales > Sarraceniaceae > Heliamphora > Heliamphora ciliata. The sequence goes on from JAUMHN010065166.1 coordinate 15,705, forward strand.
TATCTCTAAACATGAAATATATACAGAAAGGTATAAACTACCTAATAAGAACAACACAACAAGGTCTTGTCATCAGCCACCATTGGATCAACCTACAGGACCACGCTTACTTGAAAAAGATTTTACAGTAAAATCCCACACTGTGAGCCAAAGCCTAATAGAAACAGACTATAAAACTGTAAATCATGATATGCAATCACAAGTATACATGCTCAACCACAAGAGCCAAAAAGGTTTTTTCAACCCAAAATCACAAGTTTTCCCATCAGGCTAACACGAGCCTCAAAACGGTTTTACTTTATAAAACTCCACATTTCCATCCTTAAAATCATGCACATCAACAATGCAGATAACGTTCTCGCAGTTAAAGAAAAGTAGTAACCAAAATGTTATTTTTCACTCGGATCACACACCGAGGAAGGAGAAAAGATATTTTTCACTCAGAACACACACAATCGAGGAAAATAAACCAATAAAACAGTATGCTCCACTCGGGTCACACAGTCGAGGAGAATGATAAATAATTCCTATGTACCGAATCCGTCACAAGGGGACAAAGGTAACAACTATAAACTCATGCCCCTTACCCAATCCCTATACATCATAGGACCGGTTAGGTAATGACAAGTTCTATACGGAGCACCGCAACGTAAAAACTTAATTTATGGGCCCAAAATTCGAAGGTACAAAGCACCCAACTGCATAATTTACGGGGACTAACCCGAATGTACAAAGCACCTACTCTGCACACGTTTTCGGACTTCCACCGAGAACAACTCGTGCTACATACCCGCTATCCTGGTACATCTAGAGAATCATTTCAAACACCGACCTGTAACTCAACTACGAAATATTTTCACAAAATATATGAAACATGTATATAGATCCATCCATCAATATAGAGATCAAACAAAAATATTTCAAAATATTTTTTTCCGTTTTCAACAAAACATTTCAAAAACCGAGACTTAACCACAAAGGGTAGCTTCAAAACCTCCAAAACACCAAATGTTGAGATTTTTACAAAAATCCACCGTTTTTAAAATCCTCTTTGAAAACCATAAAACCACAAGTCATACGATGTACTAAACCAAGAAAAGTGAAAAACATGCTTTTTATCCAAAAAATAAGATTTAAACATAAATATGACATTTTATGTATTTTTTACCCGGTAAAACATATATAATTACATATAATATCCTTATACAGTAGTAGGGTTTAGAATCCTAGCTCGAATAGTCAAAACTCGAAGTCTCAAAAACTGAACCTCGACGAAACAAAATTATGCCCGGATATATGCGAAGCCCTCGGCACCAATAGCGAGGATCCACAGTTCGATCGCTGAAAATCGAGCCCCGGGCCCCTCCCCTCAAAATCTAGAGAGAAGACAGAGGTTTCGGGAGAGAGAAACCAGATCTGAAACAAATATCTCAAAAATATCTCCAAGGCTTGATATTTATAGGAAAACGCCAAAACACACAGGTCAGTTGACTGGACCCCCAATCCAGTCGATTGAAAAACCTTCTAGAAAGCCACAAATGGCCTACCGACATTGGTCTGTAGACTGGCCCCTCCAAGTCAGTCGACTGAACCACCAAAAAGCCCACTCAGTCGACTGAACTCACCCCCTTAGTCGACTGAACCCCTATTTTCGATGACAGAACATGTTTTATAGTCTCGAACCAAACCAAACGTGTCTTTAAATCGTCACCGAGGTCAAAAGGTCATTCCAATTCCATCAACACTTAAAACAGTTTAAAAAAAACACGTTGGAGTCTCACAACTCTCCCTCTCTTAAAGGAATTTCGTCCCCAAAATTCAACACTGCTTCGCAAGCCAAACACAGCTCATCAATCATCAACAACCTCTGGTGCAAACTCAGCAATATCGCACAACAATACAAATGTCCCGGCAACGCTGTACAACAGCAGACATGCCTCAACAACTGAAACCCCAAAACTGAAGTTGTCACATAACTGGTACCAAGAATACACATCCTTAAGGAATCAATTTCCATACAGACTGTTCACACGTGCAAGTTCTACTGACACCACGATCATTCATGAAACGTCCATGAAACGTAGGATCAAGATCTAACTTATACCAGCAACGTCGAACCAAAACTCTCACCGAACACAACTACTTCAGCGACAAATGCAAAGCAAGAAACCAATTCACCACGGTACTTGATCTCAAACATGCACTATACTCGAACACATAGACTATCACCTCCTTCGTTCTTATTGCCACGAACTGGCTCAACCGCATCTCACCATGCACACCAAGGACCATCTCCACAAGGCCAAACACACGACGTCGAACCCTGACATCGATCACACGAAGGTACACAACCCGTGCACAAACTTTACTTAAGTTCTGACGTTCACCAAACGTCAACTGACCTTGATACCACATCATCACCCTGCTGATGCGAACAACGTCATCTCGAAGTTGACACAACACTCATTCACGAGCAACAACATAAACATCCAACCCCAGAGAGAAACTCACTTACTCACCTGGAATACCTAAGAATGCATCTCAGCAAATCCTCAAATCTTCATCCTCTACTCGAACTTCTATCACTAACTCCAATTCTCACCCAGGAGAAACATCAGGTGACACACCATTGTCCTAGACAAGGTTTCACACAATTGAAAACCAATCCGGCATCACAGTCACTAAGTCACCTGACCCTAACGAGTCACTTGACCATACACATCACGCAAACAGAACATCTCATAGGTACCTAACAACCTACACAAACCCAATCATGCCTCCCGTACGCACACCACTACTCATTACTACACAACTCAACGCCTCATCAACAGATCACTGATACCAAGGCTACAAACCAACCTCAAGTCAGACATGATTGTCGTCGTCCGACAAAATAATATGATGACTTTCATCCGACATCAACTCCAACTCATAACACATACCTCAATCCCTTGAGTCCACAATAGCAAAATATTCTGACCCAAGGCACCAACCAAGACTTACATCTTACACTTAGCAATTTAGTCACATTCAGAAGTCATCACGGCCCTTCCGTTCCCAACCAAACAATCGCGTCGGTCCGAACAGGCCACGCAAACCAAGGCTTCTCAAATGTCATATTCTTCCTAGTCCATACTTTATCACACTATCGGGACCACCATCCACACAAACAACAGTTATGCCAAAGCACAACACTTACCACAGTCGGCAACCACTCCTCGACTCCAAGAACTCTTAGCAGTTCCAAGCTCCAAACAGGACCCAAGCCTGACTCACAAAATCTACCAGAAATCCACCATACGCATATCATAGCCGCACTGTTCCAACAAAATCCTCGCTCTGCCAAGAGTTAGAATCACAACCATATGCACATAACGGTCAACGATCCTCAACTGATCACTGCAAAAGAACTCTACGTCTCAACACCAACTCCATTGTCTATCAAGAACAAACAGCATAGGGAACACAACCCACATCACATAAACAAGCCACACTGACTAGGTTACCACGACCTATCATGTTTACCACACTCATACGTACTCTTTTACAGTCTTCCACCATGGGAGAATACCAACCCCATCATGCAATTCTTTACGATTTTCAACCGCAGGAGCAATCAAATCCCAGGTCACACACAAAGGCGTTCAGATGTAGAGCGTCTCGCACCACGCGTCGAAGCTACGAAGAATCCATCTTATAATCACCCAATCACGGCGAAACAAGTCCCTGAGTCACAACTTCAAGGGTCACAACGCGGGTACAAATCCACTGAGATTCCATAGTCGCAGAACACAACCAAATCTGAACCAATCAAGAACCTGGCATCTCCATCTAACCGAGATGAAACAACTCGCACCAGACAGTCGTCTACAAGACAATCGCCTACAAGAAAACTCTCTTTCTTCTTCCATCCAAAGGAAAGAAAAGGGCCAACAAGAAACCATGACCCAACCTCAATGTACTGGGAGTACTCCTCAACACTTAGCCTCTAAGAACTCCGTAAGTCCGACCTCGAGGCCACATTGACTACAGTCACACAGCTGCTGTCAACTCCGATCACAATACTCAGGTCATCCGCTACACCAAGCTCTCTCTAACCTCATTCACACACGTGAACACCATCAATCTGCGTACCTGGTACAACACATCCCATTGTACCCAAAATCTCACTTCACAAGGTTGCGCTACACAACCTAACTCCTGCTAGGAAAATAACAATCATGTCACAGCCTTGAGCTCACTGTCCAAGGCACATCATCAAACAAAGGGAACCCAATCCTAAGACCTATCATCTAGAGTTACTAATAACTCCCACAACCATGTGAACACCTTCCGCACTTCCGCTTTAAAAGCGTACATCGATCATAGGAATCATACCCTACGATTTCTCACCTATCACCCCAGGCCAGCCAAACCACACGGTACATTGTTGAACCTTATAACTCTACACTTCGTTTCCATGGGCAAACAACATACCCATCACTGAACCTAAGGTAGAACACAAACAATCTCCAGACATATCATACCCAGGATACGTCATCTCAGCACTAAGCCAACCACAAGAACCTAGCACGGTTCCCAAACGTGATCTCCTAATCACTAGGATAGCGACCAAACCACAGACCTATTCCCGTAGGAATCTCACAAAATTGATACTCGTCGCAGGAACCCTTACACATTCCCATAGAGCCATAACCCATGCTCTTTCCTGCATAACTGCAACTCATATTCATTCCCATATCCTTAAGCCCACGCACTCGTAACTCAAGTCTCAAACCTCAAGGAGGTATACAACGTCTAAGATCATCAGAACTACTCTAACTACTAACAACATCCTCAGATGCTACTCTGACTACCGTCAACATCCTGTTAATCACCATCAACATCTTGCTGACATGGATATTCCCAGAACCACGCATATTTTTCTGTCTCAACATACACCCAGCCAATGATTACTATGCTCCCATCTACTATGTTCCCGTCTATACCCCATCCTGAGTACACGGCTCATGACATAGCATGGCTTACGACGTACCTAATCCATCACACGGCCAAAATCACGTACACCAAACCCTAATCATAAGGGATTACCACTTTTCACAAATCCAGTTATAACAATTGAGATCTAGGGTTTCTAACACCCCATCGCCCCTACTCGCAAGGCTATCCTTAACCACCACTACCACTTCCGGTAACTTACTCTCTAGAGAAGCCAGTTACTCAACTCAAGCCATCAACCATGCTTTGACTACACTTGAACAAAACTCTGCTCAAACACTCAATGTTTTGCCAACCGAGGCCGACCTCACACAGCTGAACCCAAGTCACTGATGAGTTTCACAACATACCAGCCGATCAATGCTCAACCCATAACCGTACCTCTGTAACTGATAACAATCGAGTCGCACATCCAAGACCCAAACCACGGTCACATCGCCTCTAAGGGTGAACCGGTCATATAAAAGAAATATGAAACACAACACCTTATGGTCGATCTATCATGTTATCTCTAACACATACCACATAATCATGCTAACACATAACTATAACGATTATGTAGACACAACACCGATAGCAAGGAAAACCGACAAAAATGACACGTCACTTTGGATAACCTACTTAGATTCTTTGCTAGAAATCACATTCATGAAACGCGTTTCTAACTTGGCTCCCAAGTTTGTTAGTCCAAACGCTCAAAGGAAAGACTAATCAACCCTAAGGTCCAACCTCCATGCTCACATATACACAACATCAACATGCTCATGTTCCAAACACAAGCAACCAAGCACACACACATCCTCACAAGGTGATGCACTCTTGTCTCCCACAACTCATAGGTATTCGAACCCAAAGCTCTAATACCAAGTTGTCACGCCCCAAACTCTGGGTCATGCCAAAAGCCACTGAACAACTACTGAAACCGCCCAAACAAAAGGGATTTAAAACCAGAAAATCAAATAAGGCCAAAACCTTTGTAAAAACATACTACCGAGGATTTATTTGAGTTAAAAGAGTAGCAAAAAAACTACAGTTATAGCCCCACAAGCTAAGCCTTTAAAAACAAATACAAGTTTTGGATAAGAAAATCTTTTCATTTTAAAAGAAGCTTAGGGCGTTCTAAAAATTTTTCTCGAAGCACAAGAGTCTAAATGAAGTATAAATTATTTGAAAATCTCATTTGTAAACCGTTGATCCCAACAACGAAATACGTAGCAAAAAACTACGAAAAACAACAACCAACCCAAAGTTCTCTCGAAAGCATTAAAACATGCATACATCCATAATCATTACATATGTTTTACAATATGTTATCTCTAAACATGAAATATATACAGAAAGGTATAAACTACCTAACAAGAACAAGACAACAGGGTCTTGTCATCAGCCACCACCATGCACCATCGGGTCAACCTACAGGATCACACTTACCTGAAAAAGATTTTACAGCAAAATCCCACACCGTGAGCCGAAACCCAATAGAACCAGACTATAAAACTATAAAGTAGGATATGCAATCACAAGCATACAGGCTCAACCACAAGAGTCAAAAAGGTTTTTTCAACCCAAAATCACAAGTTTTCCCATCAGGCTAAAACGAGCCTCAAAACGGTTTTACTTCATAAAACTCCACATTTTCATCTTTAAAATCATGCATATTAACAATGCAGATAACGTTCTGGCAGTTAAAGAAAAGCAGTAACCAAAATGTTATTTTTCACTCGGATCACACACCAAGAAAGGATAAAAGATTTTTTCCACTCGAAACACACACAGCCGAGAAAAATAAACCGATAAAACAGTATGCTCCACTCGGGTCACATAGCCGAGGAGAATGATAAATAATTTCTATGTACCGACTCCGTCACAAGGGGACAGAGGTAACAATTATAGACTCCTGCCCCTTACTCAATCCCTATACATTATAAGACCGATTAGGTAATGACAAGTTCTATACGGAGCACCACAACGTAAAAGCTTAATTTATGGGTCCAAAATCCGAGGGTACAAAGCACCTAACTGCTTAATTTATGGGGACTAACCTGAAGGTACAAAGCACCTACTCTGCACACGTTTTCAGACTTCCACCGAGAACAACTCGTGCCACATACCTGCTATCCCGGTACATCTAGAGAATCATTTCAAACACCGACCGGTAGCTCAACTACGAAAACATTTGCACAAAATATATGAAACATGTATATAAATCCATCCATCAATATGGAGATCAAACAAAAATATTTCAAAATATTTTTTCCCGTTTTCAACAAAACATTTCAAAAATTGAGACTTAACCACAAAGGGTAGCTCCAAAACCTCCAAAACACCAAGTGTTGAGATTTTTACAAAAATCCACTGTTTTCAAGATCCTCTTTGAAAACCATAAAAGCACAAGTCATACGATGTACTAAACCAAGAAAAGCGAAAAACATGCTTTTTACCCAAAAAATAAGGTTTAAACATAAATATGACAGTTGATGTATTTTTTACCCAGTAAAAACACATATAATTACATATAACACCCTTATACAGCAGTAGGGTCTAGAATTCTACCTCAGAGTGTCAAAACTCGAAGTCTCAAAAATCGAACATCGACGAAACAGAATTCTGTCCGGATATATGCGAAGCCCCTGGCACCAATAGTGAGGATCCACAATCCAATCGCTGAAAACCTAGCCCTAGGCCCCTTAAAATCTAGAGAGAAGGCAAAGGTTTCGAGAGAAAGAAACTAGATCTAAAACAAATATCTCAAAAATAACTCCAAGGCTTGATATTTATAGGAAAACGCCAAAACACATAGGTTAGTCGACTGGACCCCCAATCCAGTCGACTGAAAAACCTTCTGGAAACCACAAATGGCCTACCGACATAGGTTAGTCGACTGGACCCTCCAAGTCAGTCGACTGAACCACCAAAAAGCCCACTCAGTCCACTAAACTCACCCTGTCAGTCGACTCAACCCCTGTTTTCGATGACAGAACATGTTTTATAGTCCCGAACCAAACCAAATGTGTCTTTAATTCGTCACTGAGGTCAAAAGGTCATTCCAATTCCATTAACACTTAAAACATTTTTAAAAAGAAACAGGTTGGGGTCTCACATTAAAATTTATTTTTGTTTATAAGATTATACTTTATCTATCGTTATAACCCCATTCGCTACCAAGATCACACAAAAATAGTAAATATTAATTTTTTTATGTATTCAAATAGTTAAAATTATGTCTAATTTAATATTTGCTGGATGTGGTTGTCGAAAAATCGTCAAAGTTAGTTGCTGAAAGTCGCCAGAATTAGTCGCCGAAGGTGGTAGAAGTGGATGGATAAGTTGTTGAGGTGAAAAAAATAAAGTGTTGAGGTAGAAGGATGAGTATTAGAATAATATGGATAATTTGGTCTAATGTGATCCAATAAACTTAGGTCGTATTTGATGGTGTTGGGCCACACATGTAGTTGAAAGTATTAATTGATTGAGAGGCATAGTAAAGAATTAGAGGAAAAGAAGAAGCTATAGAAAATAAAAAATAAAGGCTAATCAGTTTTCCTTACGCATGCTGTAGCCGTCTTCTTCCTTCCATTGTTGACTATCCCTGGCAAGAAGATGTCTCAGATTTAATTTGGAAAATCTGATAATCTCTCTCACGGTGTATATATATCCCTGTTGTGTGTGTGTGTTTTATAGTGAGAGTGAAAAAAATAAATGAGAACAAGTTTTGTACTCTGTTTGTAAACAGAGAGGTAGAGTGAGTTTTGAGTGAGTGTTATCTGCTTCTCTGTATTTCTCTATTGATATAGTGGAACTCCCTCTCTTCCATGGATGTAAGCTAAGCTTAGCAGAACCACGTATACAGTGTTCTTGTATGTTTGAGATTGTGTGTTTTTGAATTAACCAAATATCTTAACAGATAATAGTTTTAGAACCATGGACTCGACTAGTAGGAAAGTGGCCCACATTTATTGTGTTTGTTTTTTTTTTAAAAATAATGGGATTAATAATCCGTTGGACTAGTAATGGACCAAAATGGGGGATTAGGAAACCCCGTGGACTGTAGCATTATGAATCCATTTCAATGGATTAAGCCTAAAATGACCGAATTGTCCACAATTTTCTTTCACAATTGTAGATATTTTCTTGTTCTTCTATTTTGTTTTGAACATGTAGAGACTTCGGTATCGTCGAAACCAACCGCGAAAAAGATGTCGTCGATGATGGTGGTTTTTTGGTTGCCGAAAAGAGTGGTGGTGGTTGTTAGAAGGTTGTTTTGGTGACATAAACGGAGTGGGTTGGTGATGAAGGTAAAATTTCAACAAGCGAGGCAATACTGTCGCTATTGACAATAAGATTTTGGCAAAGAGAAACATCAAAAAATCGATTGGAGGATGGAGATCGACGATGATAGAAACTTGTAACAGGTTATAAAAAAAACCTTCAAAAATTAGTTTTTTAAAGAGAGAAGAGATATAAAAGAAGTTCAACTGGAAGCTTGGAATTGTGTTAGGGGTGTAAAAATTGCTCGGGGCTCGTTACTGTGCGTGCCCGGCTCGGCCCGGTCAAGCCCAAGCCCGGCCCGAGCCCGTACCGTGCATTTTTTGGGCCTGTGCCACCCCCCCAAAGCCCGTGGATCGGGCCAGCCCGGCTAGAGGCCCGTCTGTCCATAGGCTTGCCCACGGGTTAGCCGTTGGGCTCGATCCGACCCGAAACCCCAAACGGTCAGAATTTTTTTTAAACGGCCCAAATTGCTTGGCTTTCGAAATCAAGGGCCCGGATTAAGTTATCGTTGGGCCTGGCCCGGCCTAGGCCCTGCCAACGGCTAGTTTTGGCTTTTTCCCCTTAAATTTACACATTTTACTATACATAGAGCCCTATATTTTTTATATTTTACATCCAAACACTTCCATAATCTCTCTACTATCTTCTCTATAATTATTTGGTGATTCGTGAATTGACGATAATCAGGTTCGGTGATATTCAAGTTCGGTGCAATTGTTGGCGATTCAAAGAGTGAAAATCAAGAATCAAGATCAAGATCAAAACACAAATCGATCGAAATCAAGATTAAAGATCGGAGTTCTTTAATTCGATTTGCTTTATTTTCTATAATTTAAATTATTTTTTGTAATATTTAAATAAATTTACTGCATACATTTTTTAAATTCTAATTAATTTCTTTAAAAAATTAAATTTTATTTCATTTTTAAAATTTAATTATAAGTTACTTGTTTCTAGTCTCTATTTTCTAATTTGTCAATTTCGCTTTAAAATTTTATAATTTTTTATTTTATCGATGGATCTAAATATATTTACCATTGATGAAGAAAAAGATATTTTTATATTTTCACATACTGGTTCTAATTTCCCTCTCCCTGCTACTATTCCTAATCCACCTACTATTTCATCAATATCTGCTGGTGCATCTACATCTACATCTGTGGTTCATCTAGCAAAAAAGTTTCAATGTGTGAAAATTTTTAAATTTTTTTTTAAAAAAATAATGATGATACTGTTACTGTTAAAATAAAATATAAAATTTATAATAAATTACTTTTGGGTCACACATCGAGTGGCACTAGCCACTTACGTAAACATTCAGATAGTCACCTTAAAAATACATCTCTTAATCTCACTTCACAAATGTAGATAGGTAGGGGTTCAACTGGTAATATTATTAATTTTTTCTATGAACCTACCCGCGCACAAAATTCTGTTGTTGATTATATAATAAAACAGGAACAATCATTTTCAATGAGTGAACAATCGGCATTTGAAAAAATGATACAAAGCGAATTAGTTCCTCAATTTTAATATTTTTCTAGAAATACTACAAGAAATAGAATTTTACAAAGATTTGATGAAATTAAAACCGAGTTGATGGATTTATTTACAAATTTTAAAAAAAAAATTAGTTTAACTTCTAATTTATGGACATCTAAAATACTCAAGAATATCAATGTATTACAGCACATTTTATAGATAATGATTAAAATTTATATAAAAGAATATTTTCATTTAAAACAATAGAATTTTCCTATACTAGTCATTCTTTAGATGTAATTATTAGGTAAGAATTAGTTTCGTGGGGTATTCCATCAAAAATATTTTCTATTACTTTAGATAATACTTTTTATAATAATGAATGTGTTAACTATTTAAAACGTAATTTAC
>JAUMHN010065265.1:0-26860 GCA_032360265.1 Heliamphora ciliata
ATATATATATCCCGATTTTATGATCAAACAGAAACTCTTTTGAGTTTCAGTCTCTTATTCAAAAATTAACTCGTAATCTTTCAATTTTTATTAGAATCAGATTTCGGCATCCAAGTCGTGTCAGAATTCTTCGAGATGCAGTATTATACAAATATAACACCGACCCATGCTTGATCAGCCAAAAAAAAAATAGCCGGCCACCACCACAGCCGAACCACCACCGTCGGCCACAATAGGCGCCACCAGTGCTGCACCACTGCCGTCGGTTCTGGCGGCTTTTGTCACTACTTTCGAACTCCGTTTTCATTCTGGTTTTTTTTGAAAAATAGCTTACGAAATATACTATTTTTCTATAAAAAAATAGAACAAAAAACTCCTCGAAAATAGCTTTCGAAGAGGACCAAACAGCCCCCACTGCTGCCCCCTACTGCCTTGTGCCGCTGTCTGAAATAGCTTGCCGCGGCCACCGAAAACCTCCTCCTTACGCCGCTTTTGCCTTGTTTGATGTGGATGTTTTTCTCCAGTTTTTAGGCTGCTTTCAAGTATATTTTACTGCTGTATTATGCCTAAAAAACTACTCAAAACCTGCCTTGAAACCATGGCAAAAATTAGCCAAAAATAGTCCTAGAAACCGTCGGCTTGCGCCGCCGTCGGTGGCTGTTTTTTGGCCTGTTTTTGCTGGATTTTAGGGCTATTTTGTTGCAATTTTTAATGCATAAAACCTATAGAAACTTACCGAAAAACCTATCACAAAAATCAAAGAAAACCACCGTGATCCATGGCCCGAACCACCCGAAACCACCGTAGGTGCCACCGGTTATGTCGCCGCCTGTTCTTCGTGTTCTTAGACATTCAAACCTTTTTTAAATATTCTAAATAATATTTAAAAATAAATAAAAACTTTTACATCAAAAATTTATGTCCCTAAGACTCACAATTGATCTAAAAAGCCTAAACTTTCACGATCAACTCTCGTGATTAAAAAAAATTAAATAATCATTATCCACGCATTCAATCAAACATGAATAAAATAATGATCATAAAACCAGGATTAGAACGCCTGCAAAACAAAGTTAGCAAAGTTCTAAATCTACTCGGCTCCTCGATTAACCGTAAACATAATCAAAACGACTTTTATACCAATTGTTGAAAGCAAACTAGTAAGATCATTGATTTGTATACAATTTTTTGAAAAATAAAAACTGAACGGGCAATTGTCGAAACAGGTTTCAGATAAAAACTTTTTGATGTCAAATGATCAAAATAAAAATTCGTGCCACCACAGTTAATTTAGATAAAATACATTCGATCGTTTCTTCAACAACGAACTTTGATTCTCTGAGTTAAAGCTCCGAACAGACCTTCTACTATACTCCAGATTGGATTCCCGAATGTAGTGTGTGTTACGATCATTCGAGAACTGATACCGACAGAACCTAGATAACCTTAATCTTGTAAGACAACTTATTCTTTGGTTCAGCCTACCCATATTTATAGGCTACAGCAGAGACCTGCGGAATAATTATGACATAGATTTCTAGTGTGACCCAGATACCCTTCCAATGGTTTCTGCAAATATGTAAACATCTCAGCAGTTTCTGTAATTATGAAAATCTTGCAGTGGTTCCTGCAATTTTTATAAAATACTAAATTACAGTTCATACTACTAAAGAACTGTAACTGCACTCTTACCCATAATCTCAAGACCAATTTGCATTGAGCTCTTGTTATTAAATTCTTAACTCATCTCCTCACATTAAGATTCTAGATACTCGCCAATTAAATTTAATTACTGACAATTTAATTTAATAGGCATCTTTAAAATTCCTTAAACCTTTCCGCTTAACTTATTTTATTGCCGGATAATTAATTCCACATGCAGGGTTTGGCCCTGTCAAAATTTATAAGTTTCCTTAATGAGGTATAGTCAATCCCGAATAATCAGGATGTGGATTCTGTCAATAATTAATATTCATCATATAATTAATACAACTATCTAACTCACCGGGACTATAGACTCATAAAAGATCACATCCTCTAATGAATCAAAACAACGAATATTAAATATACACAAATAATAATCATTTCGGGATTAAGATCATAATCACTCATAATAACCTTAGGGTGTGAATTAATTTATATAGTCGGTATAAAATTAATTACCTCAATGTGGTCCTGTTCAATACACACCAAGTGTACTAGCACAGCGAATCGGAACAATAGGTGACGCTATTATCTGTTCTCCATAACCAAGACAAGCCTACTAAAATTCTGTGTTACAGTCGTACTGATGGTTTATCAAATTTTATCTAACTGTGATCTAAAACTTATATTCTACAAGAACCTATAATCTGGTCTTCTGTGTGCAAGTCGTACTCTACACACCAGATTAAATACAGTACAGAATAAAAGACAACTATGCATAATATTAAAGAAATGATATTGCATTCATTACTCATTAAGATTCTCATAAAATAGAAAAATAATTTTATTAAAAATAAAATTAAATACTAAAACCAATAAAATTCATGATTTTAGGTATACAACCCTGACAATATGTCACTCTCTTCATTCATAGTTTGTGGTTCATTTCTATAGTTTGTTGCCGTAGAATTTTGTCATCTCAATTACCTCGTTTGCTTGTTCAATTGTTGAAAGCTTAATTCTAGGATTTTAGTTAGTATCGAACTTTTTTTTCGTGACTTCTCGTGTTTTGATTAAGGTAATCATAATTTGCTCCTGTAATTCTACTTCATATTTAACCTCACACATCGCATGTTAGCACCCAACACACTGTTTTTTTAAATTCAGTGAAACTGTGCCAAAATACCTCATGGTCGCAACTTCCATAGTTGCGGGCACAACTATTTGGCATTGACATGTTTGCGATCGTGAGCTTGTTGTGAGCTTATTCTTCACGCCTGTTACCTTGATGTCTTTTGTCCTTGCGACTGCAACCTCTGTAGGTTACAGTCGCAAGCTTTTTCTGTTTCCAATGGCTTAGTTTCATTATTGCAGTATTCTGTTGATAGTATACGATGTCCAGTAGGCAGTCAGTGTCATTTTTCTAGAGTCTTTCCCTTTTTGTTTGCCTTATATTGTGTTTATCCTAGTTTAATTTTAACACAGATAGGGTTTGTTAGTTTCTCTTAATAGTTTCATCCTCTATTTATCACGCGCGACCTTCATCATGAATCCTTTTAATATAGTTTTAGCATGATTAGGTTTCTTTGAGGTTTCTATGCTTTTATTAATATCATGTGATGTCCACCATGTATTTTTTAGTATAGATCCAGCACGATTAGGAATTAGATTTTCTTTTTATGCTTTGTTTTCTTTTATTACGTGTTTAAATACATAGAATATGTATTTTTTTACTTGAATTTTCTTATTCTCTCTTCGCCTTCATTTTCTGTATTTGCATGCATTTCAGAAATCTAATTAAGAACCAATGATAATTAGTAGACGCCAACCTCATGGTTGGGCAAACGAGGTGCTTAATACCTTTCCCGATTCGTACCTTAGCCCCTAGACCCATGTTTGCTCTGATTAAACGTTTTCAAGATCAGTGGTTCCTTTTTGTTTTTCTTGATTTTTCTCAAAAATCAAGTGGCAACTCCAATTTTTGATAAAAAGGATTTTTAAAATATTTTGATTTTCAAGGTGTTAAAATATTTTCAAAATAACTCTTAAATTTCTCATTTTTGAACCAAACCCAAAATCCCGGTGCCACGGTTATCTCTTTTTATGTAGTTTCTCTAGATGGTTGAAACTCAATTTCATACTATTGGTCACTAGACACGATCTAATAATGGTGATAAGTACATCTTTAATGCCTTTC
This sequence comes from Heliamphora ciliata, assembly GCA_032360265.1. Classification (NCBI taxonomy): domain Eukaryota; kingdom Viridiplantae; phylum Streptophyta; class Magnoliopsida; order Ericales; family Sarraceniaceae; genus Heliamphora; species Heliamphora ciliata. The sequence goes on from JAUMHN010065265.1 coordinate 3,842, forward strand.
GCTCATACCTTTCCTAGATTGGTATCTTACAACAACTCACCTGCCTTTACACTCGATGTTGCTGAACGTAAGAATCGCCATATTATAGTGATGAGCACATCTTTGATGCCTTCCACTTCTACCTTACTTAGATGGGTATCTTACAACAACCCACTTATCCTTAGAAACCCGAACAAAATGGGGCTGTCGAACGTAAGAATTGCAATATTATGTCCGTTGTTCATTGTCTCCTTTGTGGCATACATTTTCCCAAGTCTCATTGATATATGGCTATCCTTATTGCTGCTTACCATATTAATTGCACTCTTAGTGGCATTCTACAAGATTTGGATCCCCTTCAGGTTCTTCGACTTGATCGTCCTCTATTTTCACTTTTGCCTCAGTTATTTGGTTATACTTGCTTCATCCAAAATCGTTGTCCCACTTGTACTAAATTGGATAATAAATTTGTTAAGTGTCTTTTTTTGGGGTTATTTGTTTATATCCAAAGGATATCGTTGTTTTGATCTAGTGTCCTACGACATATTTCACTCCCTTGATGTCACTTTTTATGAGGATATTCCATTCTATGGTAGTCTGTCCCAGTCAACTATCCAGGACTCTCTTCCCGGTCCCTCCTTAGTGGCTCCCTCTATGAATGCTCGTCTGATTCCCATTTTTAACTTTACTTTTTGGGTGGACTCGTCCACCCCTTGGCCTTCCCCTCCCATGCATATGTACTCTTGCTGCATTTGAACTCAGCCTTGGTTACTAGAGATTTCGTTGGATTCAGATTTAGGTAATTCCTCTCCTACATTCATTTCTGCAACTATCCCTTTTTGTTATCCCTCTTGTGATTCCAAACCCCTCCCCATTATTGGCTTAGTAGTATTAATCATCATATATCCCAATATGTTTCCTATAATGGTCTTTCGGCTTCCTATCATACTTTCTTGGCAAGATTGAGTGTGCCTATTCTCCGGTCAGTGTCTAAAGCTCTTCAAAATCCCAAGTGGGTCATTGCCATACAAACTGAGATGGATACCCTAGAATCTAGTCATACATGGGGGTTTATGCCCTTACCCCTTACCCCTTACCCCTTACCCTTTGGTGAGAAGACTATGAGATGTAAGTGGATCTTTAGTATGAAGTGCTTAGCTGATGGTTCTGTGGATCGGTATAAAGCTCGCCTTGTGGCCACATGCTTTATTTAGAATCTTGCCAAAGATTTTAGAACTACCTTTGCTCCTGTTGCTAAGTTAATTACTGCTCTTCTTCTGGTGTTCGTGGTAGCTTCTCATTGTTAGCCTCTTCACCAACTAGATGTCAAGAATGCATTCCTTCATGACGATTTACTTGAAACCATCTATATGGATCCTTTACAAGATTTCAGTCTAGGGGGGAGTATTTTGGGAAGGTATGTCTCCTGCATAGGTCTCTTTATGAACTAAAGTAGTCACCGAGGGCGTGGTTTAGTCGTTTCAGTAATGTTATCTTTTTATGGACTTAGTCTAATGTTACTCTAATCACACCTGTTTTATTTTTCAACGTATTGATGGTCGCTGTATCATTTTATTAGTCTATGTTGATGACATTATTCTTACTAGAGATGATACATTACGTATTGCTCAGGTGAAAAATGATCTTAGTAGAACAATTGATACTAAGGAAATGGGCCTCCTCAAGTACTTTCTTGGTATCGAGGTTATCCGTTCTCAGCGTGGGATACCTCTTTATCAATGAAAGTACATTCTTGATCTATTTTTAGGATAGTGGCATGTTAGGGTGTAAGCCAGCCTCTACTCATGCGGATCAAAATCTTAAGCTTCTGCTAAATTTGAAGACATACTCCTAATCCATCTATGTATCAACGTTTGGTTAACCACTTGATTTACTTCACAAATATGAGATGAGACTTGGCGTTTACAGGTAGCGTAGTTCGTCAATTTGTGGATGCTTCTCGCAAGACTCATATGGATGCAGCTTTTCATATTCTAAGGTGTTTCATGCTTCACTGATATTGATTATGCTGGGTCTAAAACTAATCGGCGACCCACATCTAGCTTTTATACTTTCTACGGCCACCATCTTATATCATGAAAAAATAAGAAGCAGATTGTTGTCTTAAGATCTTCAGCGAGTATCGAGCTATGGCTTAGGGCACTTGTGAAAATTTTGACATCGATTTCTTCTTGCTGCGCTAGGCTTTGAGGAAAAAGAATCATGCTGATTATTTTGTGACAAGAAATCTGCCCTAATGTTTGCCTCTGATTTAGTTCTTCATAAACGGACCAAGCATATAGAGGTTGATATTTACTTTATTCGGGAAAAAATTTGAGTAAGCACTCTGACTCCCTCTTATGTCTCTTCATTTGATCAAACTGCAAGTATGTTCATTAAATCTGTGAGACTATTTTTTCTCCCGTCATTAATTGTCAAGTTGGGGTTGGTTGACATTTTTGCTCTAACTTAAGGGGGAGTATTGGAAGCAACAGATTAGAAAATTAGAATCCCTTTGATTATGGCCTGATTATTGGAATTAACACAATAGGAAACTAAAATTTCTTTGATTATGGCTTGATTTGAGAATTTATTTTCTTCATTTTCTATAATCCAACTTTATCAATATAAATAGATAGCTCTACATTTTTTAAAATAAGTTAGAAATTACATAATTCTTTTTGAAGTACCTGTGTCACACTCGACACTTGGATAAAAAGTACGAGAAATGTGTTTGATATTTTACTTTAACATTCATGTAGAAAACATGTTTATTAATTCATGTTTACTCTAAAATGTGTAAACTCTAATTTTATGCATGTAATGATTTATAAAACCTTACAAATATTATTTGTCCTAGAAAATGAAAAAAATATATCAAGAAATATAAATATTTTACTGTGACCCAAGATCTATGAGAATTAGATGATTTTGACACATGGACACATATGTGCACCCGATATCCATACTCTAACTTTATGTAGCATAGACCGTGCTTGCAACAAATTGATATCAGAAATGGGAATCCATGAATGATAAAAAGGCTACATTTTATCGTAAACAGTGTACTTTTGTTTTTTCATGCCAAGCATAAATATTGTCATTAATGAATGATTAGTGCAACATCATTTCCTTCTGCAGGGGTTGCTGTTGGGGCTGGCTGGCAGGGCATGGTAGCATATGTTAACATTTCATGCTATTACCTTATAGGGATTCCTGTGGAAGTTGTACTTGGTTTTGTCTTCAATATGCACGTCAAAGTGAGTTAATTTATTCCTAATTTTTCTGCATAGTTTGATTGGGGAGGATTTGCAAACAGTCAGAATTTTCAAAAGCCTCAAAATTGAATCTTCAGCTTGACACAAAATGAACTGGAATCGTTTGATCTGAGTGGGTTATCCAAATTGATCACAATTCGCAATTAATTTAGGTAGAGAACAATATGCAGAAAATAAAACGTTCAACCACACAGACAAATATATTCATGAAAAACCCAAACTTGGGAAAGAACCAAGATGCAATGAATCCTCTAGTAACCGAGAGTAAGTGCAAGACTTGCCAAGATTTGGCCACAAGATCCTGCATCTATTCAAACGTTTCTTACAGTCTACAGATATTAACTAGTAATGCCAATCCACACGAGCACAATCAACAACAATGGAAAACAATCGATGCACATGCCTAAAGCTTATGAATATAATGCCATCATCAGAACAAATCACAACACATTCACGAGGTTGTGATCATCAAAAAAATAAAGAATAAGTGTGCTAAAAGGCTCTCAAATCAGTAATCCTGCACAAACCTAACAGAAACCACAAAGACAACTATTTATGGTTACAAGAAAACCATAGTGAACACGGAAACTGCTGTCCTAACGATTTTGTACTTTCTTCACAAAACATCGCATGTGCTTGAACAAAAGTACAAGCTACGGGAACTTGACATTGTTCCAACTCACCCTTGCATTTAAACGAGCTATGCCATGAGAGATATAAAAGTATGATTCAGATTGAATGAAGCCAGCTGCGTTCAACCGAACATTATACACGCGTTTGGATGGAGTAAGAATGATTTCCAACACTTACTCTGTTTGAATGAGTGCCAATTCACCAAACTTACACCAAAATATAACTAAACTTAAACCTATTACTTTAATTAGCCTATAATCCGAAACTAAATTATCAATGGTTGTTAAGACAATGAAAACAAAATTAACGACATAAATACGAATAGGATGCATGGTACTTTTTCTTCCAAACAAGATTTGCTTGTTACAAATATGATTTGTTTGTATTTGTCAACTGACCTTGAAAAATACCTGCTCATAAATTTGGAACAAAACACAAATTGTGATGAAATTACCAACATTAAAAGGCATGGAATGACGCCAATAATGCAGACATATTTATGCAATGTTTGGATCTTGGATTTATCAAAGTAAAGTTATACGCAAATGAAGTTCTCATTGGTAGTGAACAAAACAAACTGGAGTTCTTTTGACAAATACGTATTCATTTTCTTCTCATTTTTCAAATGTAACTAAATGAAAGAAATAAAATAGCATCTTTTACCTCTTTTTTCCTTTCCTATCTTTTCAGTTTCCTTTTCCTTTCCCTTCACATACGCAAGATGTGTCCAAACACAACATTAATATGGATAAATTAGCAAAATACCTACATCATTGTTCTTGAACTGTTTCCATGAGCATATACGACTCCTTACCAAACTTTTGAAACTCACACGCATAAGAAAATAAATCTTGTTACTTCATTCACAAACTTTCTTCCGGAATTTGTATTGTAGGGTGTCTGGATTGGTATGCTGTTCGGCACATTCGTTCAAACGATTGTGCTCCTCATAATCACTTGCAGAACTGATTGGGATAAATAGGTACCGATGTCTTTCCATGTTTTTAACTTCTAAAATTCTTTCCTCTCTTTGTAATTAGACCTGCTGGGCTTTTCGTGATTTACAAAAAGGAGTTCTCAGTGGCATGCATGTTTGCAGGTATCCATTGCCCATAAACGAATTAATAAATGGTTTGTTGAAACAGAACAACCCAATGCAAACCAGGAAGGTGCTTGAGATCAAGTTTTCGTTCTTTTTAGTAAGGTGCAGGATGCATCTTTTAGTTTTGGAGGGCATTTTTCACATTTTGAAAGCTTTTTGTGGTTTGCAAGGTAATGCTTATATAAAATGTCAAAACGCCTAGGTGAGATTAGACTAACTAAATTAGTATCAATGCTATTTATTCATGTTACAATTTGGTTATTTTTATTTTATTTTTATTTCTAGTATTATAGCCATTAATTGATATTAAAAAAAATAAAATATTTAATGGATGCTTTCGTTTTTCATTTTTGTATGAAATATAGACAACTTAATATTAGCCCTGCATGAGCTTCCTCTCTCTCTCTCTCTCTCTCTCTCTCGTGTACATTGGGGGAGCAATTTATGTCATATTGCCTAATCTTTGAGGGTGTGGTTCAATGTTATTAATATTGTTACCGGCCAATACATACCGTTGAGAATCTAACTGGATAGGTACTGTACATTAAGCTTCAGTGGGCCCATCTCGGCCTGACATTAATATGAACCATTCACTTGTAAGACCCAATAAACAGATTATCTATACAACAAATTATATTGATTGGATAGTTGTACCCATATATATATTTAAAAATATGAATAGTAAAGTTTGATTTTAAAATAAATCGGGCACTTGAATATAAATGTGGTACGATTATGCTGTTACAATCAACTACAATCAACAAGTCTAAACTTCTGCATAGATGATCTCTTCAGTGAGTTCCATAAAATGAATAGTTTGGATTATCGATAAAAAATAGAATTAAAGTTCCAAAACAAAGAATGCAACTCGTCGCGATAGAGATAGATAAGTTGATTGCAAAACTAATGCAATTGTGATTGATCGCAATAACATCACTATAGATTCCAGAAGAGATTTGATCGCACTTTAGTTGGAAATATATTCCATATTGTGTTCAAAAAATTGCAATCCTCAACTATTCATGTTTTGCGCCTTACATAGAAATAAAGGCATTCATGTTCAAAAAAGGCTTCTTCCGAAACCAGTGAATGTTAGCCCCAATTTAAGGTATCTAAAAAACTATATTTTTTTTACCAAAAAAAAAGTCTGAAATTTGGCAGAACTAGGAATGGTATAGTGCTTAATTTTGTTTGATTACCCCAAAGAGTTTTAGTTGCCACTTTTGTCCACATAAACTTTCCCCCTTTCATATAAACTGTAATAGGAAGCATGATGCTACTGAAGAGAGGAATAAACGTCTGATAAAAGGTTGCTAGCCCATGAAAGCTGCACGCATTGAACAGGGTCTTAGGTTGAGGCCATTATCTACTTTCCTCAACCTTAGACTCGTCTACTAAAATCTCATCTTTTGACACTACATAGCCAAGGAACAACACTCTATCCATCAAAATAACACTTTTTGGTTGCCCCACATAACTTTTCCTTCTGCAGTACAGTAAGTACTTCCTACAAATGCTGCATGTGCAATTATGGCATAAAACTATATATCAATATGTAGTGAAAATAAATCACAGTAAACTTACCAATAAATAGCGAAAGTGCTTGATTCATCATCCACATGAATGCCCTCGGCGCATTATCATCCAAAAGGATTGACCAACTACTTTTATAAACCCTCTCTGGTTTTGCTGACCATTTTCCACTCATCACCAGGCTTGATTCGAATCAGGTGATAGTCACTTTTCAAATCTATCTTCGAGAACACCTATGCTCTGGTTAGTTGGTCTAATAGATCATCCAATTGAGGGATTTGGAATCTATATTTCAAGGTTATCTTATTTATACCACTGCAACCTATACACATCCGTCACAAGCCATCCTTCTTAGGAGTAAGTAACGCTGAAGCTACACAAGTGCTAGGATTCTCTCTGATAAAATGCTTAGAAAATATGTGATATCTTAGAAAAAAGTTAATTAAATAAAATAAATAAATAAATAGTCATAATAATAGTGGCAATATTAAATTACGGTTATAACCGTTACGCACATAAGTATACTTGTCACACTCCAAACTCCGGGTCACACGATAAACCTACGAACATCTACTAAAATCGTCCCAACACAAAAAGGGATTAAAACCAAAAAGCCCAAAACAATGTTAAAACCTTTGTAAAACGTACTACCGAGGGTTTATGTAGTTTAAAAGAATAGCCCAAAGGACTACGACTGCGATCCCCTAAGCCAAGCTTTTAAAACGAAATACACTTTTCGGGTAAAGAAAATCTTTTATTTTTAAGAAGCTTAAGGCCGTTCCAAAATCTCCCTCGAAACACAAGAGTTTGAATGAAACCTAAACCATTTAAAAACCCCTTTTGTTTACAAGCCGTTGCACCAACCAACGAAAAACGTAGTAAAAAACTACGAAAAATAACAACCAACTTGTGGTTCTCTTGAAAGCATAAAACATGCATATATCGGCCCACGACCATGAGAAAAACATATGCATTACAACATGTTATAACCCAACATGAAACATATACAGAAATGTATAAACTACCTAACAAAGACCAAACAACAGGGTCTTGTCAACACCACCTCCAGGCACCTCAAGGTCACCCTACAGGACCACGTCCACCTGAAAAAGGTTTTACAATAAACTCTCACACCGTGAGCCGAAACCCAATAGAAACAGACTATAAAACTGTAAAGTAAGTTATGTAATCATAAGCATACAGACTGAATCACAGGAGCCAAAAAAGTTTTTCCACCTTGAAAACCACAAGTTTTTCATCAGGCCAACACGAGCCTCAAAAAGGTTTTACTTCATAAAACACCTCATTTCTAACCTTAAAAGCATACATATCAACAGTACAGATATCATGTCACAGTTAAGGGAAAAGAAAAACCGTAATCAAAACTTGATTTTCTGCTCGGATCACACAACCGAGAACGAAACGTTATTTTTCCACTCAGAACACACAACCGAGGAAAATAAAATGATAAACAGTAATAAAACAGTATTCTCCGCTCGGAACACACAGCCGAGGAAAATAAGATAAAATAAAATCTTATGTACCGACTCTGCCACACATACAAAGGTAACAACTATAGACTCCTATCTATTACTTTAGTCCTGAACCACTTAAGGCTTGCTAAGTAATGACAAGTTTATACGGAGTCACAACAACGACGCCATTCACGGAGGCAACCGACGCCATTCACGGAGGCAACCGACTCTTTACGGATTTCTGCGACCGATGGAAGAAGCATCCAATACCACGTTTATAGGGATTAACCGAAGGGACCGTAGCGAACCCACTTTGCGCAAGTTTTTGGACTTCCACCAAGGAGCAATGAAGCCCAACTCAACATACCCACTGTTACGGTACATTTATGGAAATCATTTAAAAACCAACCGTAACACAACTACGAAAACACATAAAACAGTTATAGATCACGTGTATAAAAAAGATCCAATCCATCAATATGGAGATCTACTAACATGTAAAAACACATTTCCAACAAACGTTTAAAAGTTAAGACTCAACCCCAAGGGTTAGCTCCAAACCTCCAAAACACGTTTTTCACAATTCTCACAAAACACCTCGTTTTCAAACCTCCTTTTGAAAACCATGGACATCAACATATCCGAATCATGTATAAAATCGAGAAAGGCGCAAAAACACACTTTTTACCCAAAAATCAAGGTTTAAACATGAAAATCACATTTAATGTATTTTCTACCCAGTGAAAACACATATAATTACATATAACACCTTTTAACAACAGTAGAGTCTAGAATCCTACCTCGGTGAGCCAAAAGCTCGACGTCTTGAAAACTGAACCTCGACGAAACAGAATTCTGTCTGGATATATGCGAAGCTCCCGGCACCAATAACAAGAATCTACTGTCAGTTTGCTGAAAATCGAGCCCTAAGCCCATCAGAATCTAGAGAGAAGGCAGAGGTTTCGGGAGAGAGAAACTAGATTTGGAAAAAATGAAATTCCAAAATATCCCTAGGCTTCTTCCTTTTATAGACACGGAAAAATATCACGGTTCAGTCAACTGGATCCCCAATCCAGTCGACTGGATGAGGCTACTGGAAACCAAAAATAAGCCTTGCCGACATAGTCAGTCGACTGACCTCCCAGTTCAGTCGATCGAAGGAACTCACTGTCAACCCAGTCGATTGGATCCTCCAGTCCAGTCGACTAGACTGTTGAAGAGAAATGGTCCTTTGCGAGAAACATATTTTTCAGCCCAAACACTAGCCAAACAAGCCTTAAAGGGACCTGAACACGCGCCAAAGGTGTACCTAAATCATTACTGAGGTCGTGAGATAACTCGAACACTTAATCATTCTAAAATGAAACAAGTCAGGGTTTCACAACTCTCCTCCTCTTAAAAGAATTTCGTCCCTAAAATTCAACACCGAAACTCAAGCCAATCATTGTCCCGCAACTATCAACAATCTCTGATACAAGCCCAGCAACACCACATAACAACACAAGTTCCCCAGCAACTGAAATCCCAAACATGTCGTCACACGAGGTAACCATGACTTGAAGATTCAATCTCCACACAAATTGTCCACATGTGCAAGCACCACTGACACTACTATCATCAATGAAACATCCATAAACACCGAATCAAGATCCAACTCACACCGTCAAATCTCCAAACATAGCTCTCGCTGAACACAAACCATCCCAACGATAATCGCATCACACAAGACCAATCTACCATGGTACTTGATCTCAAACACTCTCTGCACCTGAACATAGAGACTACCACCCACTCGTTCTTACTGCCACAAACTGGCTCAATCACACCTTACAATTCACACCAAGGGCTATCCTTGTGAGTCCAAACACAAGATGCCGGACCTTGAAATCAATCACACGAAGTTACATACTGCACGCACAAACTTTACTGAAGTTCTGACGATTACCAGACGACCACCGACGTCGATACCACATCATCACCCTGATGATGCTAACAACGCTCATCCATGAGCCACAACACAACGCTCATCCACGAGCCACAACACAAACACCTAACTCCCGAGAGAAGCTCACTTACTCACCTGGAATACCAAAGAACACATCTCATCACAACCATCATCTCACCCTAGAGAAAAACTAGGTGATACACCATTGTCCCAGTCAAGGTTCCACCTAACCGAAAATCAATTCGGCATCACAACCACAAAGTCACCTGATCCAAATAAGTCACTTAACCAAACACATCGCGCAGACAAAACATCTCATAGATATCCAAAACCTATACAAACCCAACCATGTTGCCTGTGCAACAGCACGTCACTACACATCAATGCACATCTCGCCATCAGATCACTGATACCCAGACTACAGATCAACCTTAAATCAAACATGATTACCGTTATCCGGCGAGGCAAACAAATCACTACCATCCGACATCAAACCACACATTCATAACACATACCTTAATCTCTTGTGTCCACAATAGGAGAATATTCGAACCCAAGACTTGTCCGACAAGTAACCAACCCAAACTTGCATCTTACACTTAGCAGTTTTCTCACGTTTAGAACTCATCACGACCCTTCCGTTCCCAACCAAACAATCGCGTTGGTCCGAACAGACCACAGTAATCGAGGCTTCTCAAATATCATATCCTAACTCCATACCTCACCATACTCTCGGGATCACCTTCCATACAACAACAGTTATGCCAAAGCATAACACCTACCACAATCGACAACCACTCCTCAACCCTAAGAACTCTGAACAGTTCAAAACTCCATACAAGACCCGAATCCAGACTCACAAAAGTCTATGAGAAACCCATCGTGTGAATATCCCAGCCGTACAGTTCTGACAAAATTCCCGCTCTGCCATGAGCTAGAAGGACAACCATACACACAACCCAAAACAAGCTGCACACAATGGTTAAGGATTTTCTACTGATCTCTGCACAAAGGACTTTGTGTATCAACACTAACTTTCTTGTCACAAGAATAAGCACAAGCATTTCTCGACCTCACAGGGAACAGAACCCAACTGGTTCAACCCTCCTACAAAACGAGCCACACTGACTAGGTTACCACAACCTATCATGTCTACCACACTCATACGTACTCCTTTACGATTTTTCACTGTGGGATAATACTAACCCCATCATGCGATTCTTTTCGGTCCCTAACCGCGGGAGTAATTGGATCCCAGGTCATACGCACGAATACGCAACATCCAAGAAGGCACATATCTATGCACCACGCATCAAAACCACGAAGAATCAAACCCACAAGCACTCGATCACAACGATATAATTCCCTGAGTCACAACTCCAAGGGTCACAACACGGATACCAAATCCACAGAGATTTTCGGTCTCAGTACACAACCAAAACCCTGAATCGATCAAAAACCCAACATCTCCGTCCAGAGAGAAGAAGAGGGTCAACAAGGAACCATGACCCAATCTCAGTGTACTCTCAATACTCATCAACACTTGGCCCCCAAGAACCCTGTAAACCTTACCTTGAAATCACATCAACCACTGTCAAGCAGCTGCCGTCAACCACGATCACGGTCCTCAGACCATCCACTACACCAAACTCTCAACTCTTCGACGTTATTCGCACACATACGAATACCATCAAGCTGTATACCTTGCACAACACCTCCCATCCCATAGGATTACAAACTCATCACTAAACGTGCATGGAGACACGCGTCAAAAGTTCCATCGTGCCAAAACCTCACTCCACAAGGTGCGCTTACTCACCTAACTCTTGCTTGGCAAACCACAACCACATCACAGGCTCGAGTCCACTGCCCACGCAACTCACATCGAAAGCGCACAACATCAAACAAAGGGAACCCAATCTTGAGACCTCTCAGCCAGAGTTACTACTAACTCTCTTAACCATGCAGACACGTCTCGCACTTTCGCTCTCAAGGCACACATTGATCACAGGTATCGTAACCCACAATTTCTCACCTATCGCCCCAGGCTAGCCAAATCACACGATACATTGCTGAACTTGATTACTCCGCACTTCGTTCCTATGGGCAAACAGCATACCCACCTCTGAACCTAAGGTTGAACACAAACAACCTCCAAACATATCACACTCAGGATATGCTGTCTCAGCACTAACCAACCACATGCACTCAGCATGGTTCTCGAACACGAACTCCTGACCACTAGAGTAACAACCAGACCACAAACCTGAGTTCCCGTAGGCATCTCACAAAACTACTGCTCATCGCAGGTTAGAATCATAACCTGAATCCTTACTCATTCCAACACCGTTGTGACCCATGCTCTTCCTAGCATATCTGCAACTCATACTCGTCCCCATATTTTTGAGCTCACTCACTCAGAACTCAATTTTCAAACTTCACGAAGATATACAACATCCAAGGTCCTTAGACCTAACTTTGACTACCAGCAACATCCTGTTGACCACCATCAACATCCTGACCCAGGGAATATCTCTAGAACCACACGTCCTATTATCCCAACACACACACGGCCAAGGATTATCACGCTCCCATCCACTATGTTTCCGTCCATACTCCATCCTGAGTACATGACTCATGATATAGCATGGCTCACGACGTATCTAATCCATCACACGGCCAAAACCACGTACATTAACCTTACCCAAAAGGGATTATCACGATCCATGGATCTATCCACCAATCTAGTCATAACAACTGATTCCTAGGGTCTCCAACACCCCATCGCTCCTACTCATAAGACTATCCTTAACACAACTCTAACCTCTAATAGCATACTCTTAGAGGAGTCTCTGCACATGAAGACACTCAACAATCCACCAACCGAGGTCAACCCCACACGGTTAAACCCGACTCTCTGACGAGTTCCACAATACACCAAGTGATCGACGCTAAACCGATAACCTTACCTCTGCGACTGATAGCAACAGAGTCACACATCCAAGACCTAAACCACTGTCTCGTCGTCTCGAAGGGTATACTGGTTATATATAAAAAAAACATAAAACACGACAACCTAAGGTCAATCTATCATGTTATTTCTAACACATACCACATAATCATGCTAACACATAGCCACAACGATTATGCAGACACCACACCAATACCGCGGAGAACCGACAAGAATGATGCGTTACTTTGGATAACCTACTTAGATTCCCTACTAGAAATCACGTCAACTAAAAGCGTTTCTAACTTGGCTCCCAAGTTTGTTAGTCCAAACGCCCGAAGGTAAGACTAATCAATCCTAAGGTCCAGCCTCCATACTCACATATACACGGCATCAACATGCTAAAAAACTAACATACTCATGTCCCAAACACAGGCAACCAAGCACACACACATCTTTCATCACAAGGTAACGCACCCTCTTTCCACAGCTCATAGGTATTCGAACCCAGAGCTCTGATACCAAGTTGTCACGTCCCAAACTCCGGGTCAAGCGAAAAACCTACGAACATCCACTAAAATCGTTCCAACACAAAAAGGGATTAAAACCAGAAAGCCCAAAACAAGTTTAAAACCTTTGTAAAATGTACTACCGAGGGTTTATGTAGTTTAAAAGAGTAGCCCAAAAGACTACAACTACGATCCCACAAGCCAAGCCTTTAAAACGAAATACACTTTTCCGGTAAAGAAAATCTTTTATTTTTAAGAAGCTTAGGCCGTTCCAAAATCTCCCTCGAAGTACAAGAGTTTGAATGAAACCTATACCATTTAAAAATCCCTTTTGTTTACAAGCCATTGCACCAACCAACGAAAAACGTAGTAAAAAACTACAGAAAATAACAGCCAACCCATGGTTCTCTCGAAAGTATAAAACATACATTCATCGGCCCGCGGCCATAATAAAAATATATGCATTACAACATATTATAACCCAACATGAAACATATACAGAAAGGTATAAACTACCTAATAAAGACCAAACAACAGGGTCTTGTCAAAAGCCACCTCCGGGCACCTCAAGGTCACCCTACAGGACCACGTCTACCTAAAAAAAGTTTTACAACAAAATCCCACACCGTAAGCCGAAGCCCAATAAAAACAGACTATAAAATTGTAAAGCAGGTTATGCAATCATAATCATACAGACTCAACCACATGAGCCAAAAAGGTTTTCCCACCCTGAAAACTACAAGTTTTTCATCAGGCCAACACGAGTCTAAAAAAGGTTTTACTTCATAAAACCCCTCATTTCCAACCTTAAAAGCATTCATATCAACAGTACAGATATCATGTCACAGTTAAGGGAAAAGAAAAACCGTAATCAAAACCTGATTTTCCGCTCTGATCACACAACCAAGAACAAAATGTTATTTTCCCACTCGGAACACACAACTGAGGAAAATAAAATGATAAACAGAAATAAAACAGTATTCTCCACTCGGAACACATAGCCGAGAAAAATAAGATAAAATGAAATCCTATGTATCGACTCTGCCACGCAGACAAAGGTAACAACTATAGACTCCTGCCCATTACCCTAGTCCTGAACCACTTAAGACCTGCTAGGTAATGACAAGTTCTATACGGAGCCATAACAATGACGCCATTCACGGAGGCAACCGACGCCATTCACGGAGGCAACCGACTCTTTACGAATTTCTACGACTGATGAAAGAAGCATCTAATACCACGTTTACGGAGATTAACCTGAGGGACCGTAGCGAACCTACTCTGCGCACGTTTTTGGACTTTTACCATGGAGCAATAGAAGCCCAACTCAACATGCCCACTGTCACGGTACATCTATAGAAATTATTTAAAAACCAACCGTAGCTCAACTACGAAAACTCATAAAACAGTTATAGATCATGTGTATAAAAGAGATCCAATCCATTAACATGGAGATCTACTAACATGTAAAAACACATTTCCAACAAAACGTTTAAAAGTTGAAACTCAACCCTAAGGGTTAGCTCCAAACCTCCAAAACACGTTTTTCACAATTCTCACAAAACACCTCGTTTTCAAACTTCTTTTTGAAAACCACGGACATCAACATATCCGAATCATGTATAAAATCGAGAAAGGCATAAAAACACACTTTTTATCCAAAAACAAAGGATTAAACATGAAAACTACATTTAATATATTTTATACCCGGTGAAAACACATATAATTACATATAACACCCTTTAACAACAGTAGAGTCTATAATCCTACATCGGTGAGCCAAAAGCTCGACGTCTCAAAAATCGAACCTCAACGAAATGGAATTCTGTCCAGATATATGCGAAGCCTTCAGCACCAATTGCAAGGATCCGTTGTCAGTTTGCTGAAAATCGAGCCTCATGCCCATCAGAATCTAGACAGAAGGCAGAGATTTTGGGAGAGAGAAACCAAATCTGAAAAAAATGAAATTCCAAAATATCTCCAAGCTTCTTCCTTTTATTTACACAGCAAAATATCACAGTTCAGTCGACTGGACCCCCAATCTAGTTGACTGGATGAGGCTATTGGAAGCCAAAAATATGCCTTGCCGACATAGTCAGTCGACTGACCTCCCAATTCAGTCGACCGAAGGAACTCACTGTCGACCTAGTCAACTGGACTGCTGAAGAGAAATGGTTCTTTCGAGAAATAAGTTTTTCAGCCCAAACACTAACCAAACAAGCCTTAAAGGGACCTGAAAACGCGCCAAGGGTGTACCTAAAACATTACTGAAGCCATGAGATAACTCGAACACTTAATCATGCCAAAATGAAACAGGTCAATGTCTCACAATACTACTGAATTAAAATTTATTACGAAAATAATGGTATTTAATTATAATTAGTTAATAATAATAAAAATAAAATATATATATAAATACATGTATATATACATAATAATAATAATAATAATAATAATATTTTAAATGCAAACTTAATGAGGTTAATAGCATAAACGCATAATGGTGGGTTAAGCCTTAATCAAAAGCTACGCCTGTTGAGCCTCCAGGTTTTAGTTTATATATATCGGAACATTAGATTAGAGTTTTTTTTGGAGCCTAAGGAATGTAGTGAGGACGCCGCCGATTTAGTATAGAAAATAATGATGTGTAGCTATAATATATATATATATATATATATATATATATATTAAATAAATAATAATAATAAAAATATATAATATAATATTAAATAAATAAATAATAATAAATATAAATAAATATAAATAATAATAAAAATAATTAAGATAATAATTACACTAATAAAGTTGCAGTTACAACCTTACAAATTAAATGTAAAAAATCATGATGCGTCATTAATGACAAAATAATAATAATAAGAGAATTAATAATATATATATATATATGGGAAAGTGGCAGCCTCAGGAAGTAGGGTTAGGAGGATTAGAGAATAAAGAAAGAAAAGAAAATAAGAAGAGAGGAGGCCCAGGTGCACACCCCCTCCGCCCACGCCGCCGGCCAACCGCCGCCTCCCTCGCTCACCACCACCGGAGACCTCACCGGCGCCGTCGCCATCCCACGCAATTGGCCTCTGGCTCTCTTTCTCCCTCTCTCAGTTTGTTTTCCCTCTCTCCCTCTCTCTCGGTGGTGGATATTAGGGCACTTCTACTATAATAAGTTACTTTTTAAACTTAATTAATAAAATAGAGATTTTTAAATTTTATTCTCAACCTACGTAAAAGCGTGTTTAGCAATCACGCTTTAATAAAAAGTATTTTTGCTAAACATGCTTTAACCTTAGCCTCGACACAACGTTGATGAAAAAAAATAACAACATAAAAACATTTTTAGCAAACACGCTTTTTGGCCCAATACATAAAATGTTTTTAGCAAACACGTTTTTGATTGATTTCAAATAAAGCGTTTTTGTTAAACACGCTTTTAGACTTATAATTTAAACAAAAAGCATTATTAGCAATAACGCTTTATGTATTAACTAGAAAACGTGTTTAGCAAACACGTTTTCTTAACGGATGAGAATTAATGTTTTCTTCATGGTAAGTACAGTATGAGATGTTTTCACATTTTTAACAAGTTCATCTCAATAAGTTAAATTTTGTGCATATTTTTTATTTAATTTATAAATATTTTTTTATGATCGGATCCGTTTATTACGTAAAATTCAATAAGTTTGTTATCTATATAAAATTTTAGGTTGACCCGATACCTGTAACTAAGTGTTCGCATGATATTCTTTTATAAACAATATAAATAAAACTTATAATTTAAAAAAAAACTTTTAAACAAATGTTATTCAATCACTTAGTTACAGGAATTAAATCAATCTAATTGTTTTTAAAAATAAGAAACTCGATGAGGTTTAAGTAATCAATGGATTCAATTATAAAAATATATTCGAATACTAAATAAATATAAACACGTTATATGTAAAAGTTTTTCATTAAAACTACAAACAAACAAAAAGTTTTTCATCTGAGGTTCTAAAGAAAGCGTTTCTGGCAAAAACGCTTTTAATATAAATATATAAAAATGTTATTGCTAACAACGTTTTCAATGTAAAAATATTTTTGTAAAAAAAGTGTGTTTAGTAAACACGTTTTTAGAGTAACATGTTATTTTAATGGATTGATAGTTTGAAAAATATATTTTGCAAAGAAAGCGTGTTTGCTAAATACGCTTTTACGTAGAATGGGAATTAAGTTTAAAAATCCCTAATTCATTAATTAAGTTAAAAAGTTAACTTATTTTGGTAAAAGAGCCGGTGGATATCACCACCACCCGAGCCACCACCCACCACTAGAACCACCACCCACCATAACTAGAACCACCACACACCACCACCGAAACCACTAGAACCACCAATCACCACCAATTCACCATGATAACACAACCACTAGTTTTTTCGTCGCGCACCGCCACAACTGTCCACGGCCGCCACCTACTTCCACCGGTCACCACTACCTTTTTGACGGCCTAACACCGCTAGTGAACGGTTCCGATCGCTAGTAAACTGCTCTAGCGAGCCCGAACCAGATAATTATCTTTTTGAGAATTTTTGTTTTAAAAAAACAGTTTTTTCGGCCTAACTTTAGACTACCACATCCGTCACCTCGGATCTCCGCTTCGACCACCGTAAGTTTTGTTTGATCCAACTCACGACCGCCTACGCGTAGCTGCAAACGGCCGTTAAAACTGTCGTCTGAATTTTTCGGACGAGTGTCTCAAAGTTGAGACGAAAAAACAAAAGAGGAGAATCGCACACACTGTGTGTGCATGGGAGCCTGTGATGCAATTACTTGTCTTTGTTTTGTTTAGTACCAAGTTATGTTTTGTTTTGTCATTAGTTAGATGTTATGTTATAATAATAATAATAATAATAATAATAATAACAACAACAACAACAACAACAACACACCACTAAAATTATATCCTATAGCAACGGTTATTATCGCTACTATAGAGGTCTCAAATCGCTGCTAAATGTCCTAGCTGTCTATACCAGTTGTGAGACCCTGTACCGCTTTATTTTGATATATATACATGTTGACATATTTCTTTCATGCTATGTGTATCATCGATGCATGGTTTATACTTTAGAGTTATTGAACAGCATGTGTAGATGTGTTGTACACTTTCGTTTAAACCTGTTTGGCTTGGACCCTAAATTCAGTGTTCCACCTAGTGTTGAACGCTCGAGTGGTGGGTGAGCTCTCGAGCGGGGTAGTGGCAGTGTGTGGGTCCGTGTGATGACCGCACGAGCGGTGGGGGTGGCAAGGTGTATGTCGGTAAGGGGTCCGCTCGAGCGGTGTTTGGGCGCTCGAGTGGTGGGGGCCTGGCGCGAAAATCTATAATGAGCGAAAAATATCTTTTTTGGTTACAAAATATCTTTTCGGCCTCTCTCTCTTCTCTCTCTACCCCTTTTCTCTGCCTTCTCTCTAGATTTGAGGGCCCGGGATTTGGTTTTTCGGTAGTTTGTTTGCGGATCCCTGTTGTACGTGCCGTAAGCTTCGCGTTCATCCAGTCAGATTCTCGTTCCGACAAGATCTGATTTTCGAGACATTGGGTTTTGACCCAACGAGGTAGAATTCTAGATTATCCTACTGTATGAGGGTATATTATACAATTGTATGTATTTTCATCGGATAAAAAATATATTAAATGTCATATTTGTGTTTAAACCTTGTTTTTCCCGATAAAAAGCATGATTTCTAGCTTTTCTTGGTTTATTACCATATGTGATGTGTGGATGGATGGTTTTCAAAGGGTTTGAAAACGGTGGTTTTAGACGAAAAATCTCGACATTTTTTATGTTTTGGAGGTTTAGAGCTAACTCTCGGGTTGAGTCTCAGTTTTTGAATGTTTTATTGAAAACGGAGAAAAATATTTTTGAAATATTTTGTTGATCTCCATGTTGATGGATGGATCTATATATACATGTTTAATGTATATTTGTGAAAACGTTTTCATAGTTGAGCTACGGTTCATTTTTTGTTAGAAGACTATCTAGATGTACCGGGATGACAGGTATTTGGCACGAGTTGCCCTCGGTGAAAGTTCGAAAACGTGCACAGAGTAGGTACCTTTGTTATCCTTCGGGGTAATTCCCGTAAAAAAGGTTGGTTTGGGTGCTTTTATCCCTCGGGTTGTTGCCCGTAAAGTCAGCATTTACGTCGTGGTACTCCATATAGAACTTGTCATTACCTAGCGAGTCTTTAACGGATGGGGTCTGGGGTAATGGACATGAGTCTATAGTTGTTACCTTTGTCCCCTTGTGATGGAGTCGGTACATAGGATCTTATTCTTCTTTTTCCATAATGGTACATTCCGTGAGAGAACAATGTTTAGTTACTATTTTTCCTTAACTGTGATTGATTTTTGCACTATTTGCAACACATGGTTTGAATGATGAAAATGGGAGTTTTATATTAATGAAACCATTTTGGGAGACTCGCGGAGTCTGATGAGAAAACTTGGGGTCTATGACGGAAAACCTGTTATGTGGCTTCGTGGTTGAGTTTAGCTCCCACTCTATATGATTGTATGTCCTGCCTGCTTTACAGTTTTATAGTCTATTTCTATTGGGTTTCGGCTCACGGCTGGGATTTTCTGTAAAACTATTTTCAAGTGACGATGTGGATGAGGAGTAGCTTTGGTGGTGCCCGCGGTGGCAGAAGACTTTTGATAGTTTTTCCTTTTTGGTATACCTATTCCTGAAGGCAAGTTTTGTACGCCACAAGGCGATATATTGTATGCATGTTGGAACTATATATTATTTATTTATGAGAAATACTTTGTTGGATATTTCATTGGTTTCAACAGGCGGATTTCATTATATGAAAACTTATATTCTCATAAAACTGGTGTTTGGTGGATTTTCACGTGACCCTAGGTTTTGGGGCATGACAAATTGGTATCAGAGCTCTGGGTTCGAATACCTAAGAGCCATGGAAAAAAGGGTTTATCACCTGGTGGGGTTGATTGTGTAAGCTTGCTTGCATGTGTTTTAACATGCTGATAGCTTTCTGAGCATGATAGTTGTGTATATGTGTGTATGGAGGTTGAACCTCAAGATAGATGAGTCTTGCCTTAGGGCGTTTGGACTAACAGATTTGGAAGCCAAGTTAGAAACGCGTTTGGCCGACGTGTTTTCTAACAGGAAATCTGAATAGGTTATCCAAATTGACAAGTCCGTCTTGTTACTTCTCCTCGATATGTGAGGTGTGTTTACATGATCTTAAATGACTATGTGATAGCATGATTATGTGTTTGTGTTATGTAGTAACATGCTGTAGGAAAGCTTATCCTGTTTATATTGCTTTCTATAGAATTATGTCTACGCGGGGAGTGCGGGAACGGAGTCGTGGCTGAGGTTGTGGTCCAAGACGTGCGTATGCTCAGGTTCCAAAAGAAAGGAACGTTCCTGCCCCACAGGAACAAGTGGGTGGTACAGATATTGGAGGCGCTGATGTTGTCTAGGAGATGTTGGCCACTATGAGAGCTATGGCATAAGCGACTAGGGCCAGTGTACGGGTTCCTGAGCCAAGGGCTTCTGTAGCTATGAGGGAGTTTCGGCGGTTGGATCCTCCAACCATTTTTGGGGAGCCAGACCCAAAGGTGGCTACTGAGTGGTTAGACGTGACCACGTTGATCTTCGATACTCTGGATATCGAAGAGGATGGCTTGCGTGTGAGGTTAGCAGCGTTCCAACTGCGAGAAGATGCTAGAGAGTGGTGGAAATTCGCCAAGACCACAGTGGATGGTACGTGGGATGCTTTCACTAGAGCCTTCTTGGAGAAGTATTTCTCGAGATCTTCGAGGGATACTTACCGGGAGGAGTTCCTCTCTCTTGTTCAGGGGAACATGTCTATGATCCAGTATGAGGCCAAGTTCGCGAATCTGTCGCGGTTCGCAGCAGAGATGGTATCGACAGAGGAGTTGCGCACTCGGCGGTTTGAGAGGGGACTCCGACCTGCTATCAAGGATAGGGATGCAGGTTTGGATGTGGAGGTGTATATCAAGCTGGTGGAGGCTGCTATCTGGGTCGAGAATTCGCTGGCAAATAACCGTAGGGTTAGAGAGAGTGGGAGCCAGCAGGGCAGTGGTGATACCCAGCTCTAGAGGCACAGAAAAAAGCGCCAGAGGTCGTCTGGACCAAGTTCTTGTTCTGTCGGATCGTATCAGCCGCAGTCGTCCACAACTACACCTTTAGTGGATTCGACAGGAAGGTCAGAGCAGAGAGGGTTGACTTGTTATCGATGCGGACAGCCGGGACATCGTGCAGTTGAATGCCTGCAGAAGGGCCAGGCTCAGAGTTCAATATCTGTCCAGTCACAGACGAGAGAACCACCTATCTATTTTGGGTGTGGTCAGTCCGGGCATTTTCGCAGACACTGTCCCAGAGAGGGGAATGTCCAGGGTACGACAGGAGCGCCAGCTGCTTCATCTGTATAGAGGCGACAGACTCCGCAACAGACTAGGGCTCAGCCGTCCAAGTTTGCGGAAGAAGGTGCTTCAGCGTAGTCGGTGAGGCAACCATCGACTCAGGGTTATGGTGGGCATACCAGACTGACACAGGCCAGGGCTTATGTTCTTGCTGATCCCGGTGCTTCTAAGGCACCAGTTGGGTCTGATGCTGTAGCTACTCCAACCATGATCAGAGGTACCTTTCTAGTCTTTAGATCATGGGCCAGTGTTCTCATCGACTCGGGAGCATCACATTCTTTTATCTCTTCTATTTTTACATCTGCATTAGGGTTGAAGGTAGACCCGTTGGGTAGTGCAGTGAGTGCAGAGACCCTTGTCAGTGGGAATGTAGTGTTGAGTAGAGTTTTTAGATCCTGCGAGTTAGGAGTCGCCGGTCGTTGTTTAGAGTTTGATTTTATCATTCTAGACATGGCCACGTTTGATGTCATCCTTGGGATGGATTGGCTGACTACCTACTGTGCCTTTATAGATTGTGAGCAACATAGGGTGTCAATCTATACACCGGAGGGTGACTGCTTTTACTTTGTGGGTGATTGGGATGAGGCTTGAGGTCTATGCCCGGTGCCATACGAGTTCGAGGAAATTTGGGTTTCCTCTTTTCTGCGCTCAAGTTGGATGAGCCGGTTGGGGTTCGAGGGGTGATGCCCCATGTGGTGTGCTACTTGTTCTGGGAGCTGCTCCCATCTCTATGCCATCTTACCGCTTTGCACCGGCTGAGTTGCAAGAGCTAAAGGTGCAGCTTCAAGAGTTGCTTGATAAGGGGCTTGTACGCCCGAGCACGTCGCCATGGGGAGCTCCAGCGCTCTTTGCGAAGAAGAAGGATCGTTCATTGAGATTGTGTATAAACTACAGGAAGTTGAACCAGGTAACGGTGAAAAACAAGTATCTGATGCCAAGGATCGACGACTTGTTTGACCAGTTGAGGGGATCTCGCTGCTTTTTTAAGATTGACTTGAGATCAGGGTATCATCAGCTGAGGATTAGGGACAAGGACATAGCGAAGACCGCCTTTCGAACTCGTTGTGGCTTTGGGATTTTGGGGTTAAAAATGAAGAAAGTTAAAAATATTTTGAAAAATATTTTAAACACCTTGAAAATCAAATTTTGAAAAC
>JAUMHN010065372.1:0-26855 GCA_032360265.1 Heliamphora ciliata
TACCAACAAGAAACGACCACGTGCACCTGAAGAATTGAATTGGACAAAGAAAAGCATTTTGTGGGAATTACCGTACTCGAAGACATTGAACCTCCGACACTACCTTGATATCATGCACATCGAGAAGAATATATATGAAAACTTAAATGGGACAATGTTGGCTATAGACGGGAAGAACAAGGACACATACAAAGCGTGTGATGATTTAAAACAAATGGGCATAAGACCTGAATTGCATCTACAAATGAATGACAATGGATCCATTATGAAGCCTCGAGCAATCTACACTTTGGACCCACAACAGATAGACAATTTTTGTGAATTCTTAAAGTTAATTAGTTACCCGGATGGCTATGCCGTAAACATCTCGAGATGTGTGGCCTCAAAAAATGGTAGGCTATCAGGCATGAAAAGCCATGACTGCCATGTCGTCCTTCAGCGTCTTCTTTCAATTGGCATGCGCGGATTTGTTAACAAGGAGATTTGTACAACTTTATTTGAGTTGGGCAGTTTCTTCTAAGAACTTTGCTCCAAGACAATAAAACAAAGTGATTTGGAGGAATTGGAAGAAAAAATTATACTCATACTTTGCAAGTTGAGAAGATCTTTCCTCCAGCTTTCTTCGATGTTATGGTTCATCTAGCTGTTCACTTACCGCGTGAAGCCATGCTTGCTGGACTAGTACAATATCGGTGGATGTACTCGATTGAAAGGTAGTTAATTGCTACTATCATATTATGAATTAATTGTTACTTGTTGCCAATTGTTTTGGCCTAGGATGATTTGTTTTCTCTATTTGGTTCAAGGTTTCTTGCGACTTTGAAAAGTTATGTCACTAATAGAGCACGTCCAGAAGGTTCGAGCACGTCCAGAAGGTTCGATCGCCGAGGCTTATATTGTAAAAGAGTGTCTTACTTTTTGTTCAATGTACCTAAAAGTGATTGATAAACCTGAACGAAATGATGATGGTGGCCAAAATGGCTCTGGGATGGAAATATTCAACCAAAATGTTCATCTCTTCTCAACGATAGTAAGGGCTCCTAATCTTTCCGAGAAGGAACGAAAATTGGCTCATTGGTTTGTGTTGTTTAATAGCCCCGAGGTGGGTCCGTATATAGAGTATGTGGTTCCATTTAATTTTGTGCAATCATAACAGGTTAATTTATCATACTTGTTCAATTTAGTTATGAGTCAGATTTTATTGAGTAGGGAACACAAGAATTATATACAAAATTCACAAGAACGTGATATTACTCAGATACAGAGAGAAGAATTTCCAAGTTGGTTTAAAAAACGTGTAAGATATTTTGAAGAGCTCAAAATTGCTAAACACTAACTAAATTTGATTTGATATTAACTTAGTATACTTTTTATGTTCATGTAGTTAAATGATTTGTGAACTCAAGGGGGCACCTAAAGCAACTGAGGAACTGTGGTCATTAGCTAATGGTCCCGGTGCTGTAATTGATCTTTATTCAGGGTACATCTGCAATGGTATTCGATTACTTACTAGAGATCGTGAAAATCATCGTAAGTGTCAAAATTATGGGCTTGCCGTGGAGGGGGAGCATAAAGGGAAGCATAGCTCTTCCAGCGGAGATGACGAGTCTTCTAGGTTTAACACTAGTAAGGTAGTATATATACATTCTTCTTATTAAATTGAAAATGCATTGTACTGAAATTGAATTCTATAGTGAATTGTCCATCTCTGTTAGCTAGTATTAACTGTCCATGCACATTTTACATTTAGTTTTAATATTGTTAAAGTGTTGTAATGATTTTTATGTTTATTGTTTCTTATGATTTAATCTTATATCCCTTCACATTGAAATGTTATCAGGTATTGCAAATGGTACGAGGCAAAAAGAAAGTTAGTTATACAGCTCCCCTTTTAGGCTCATCACAGATAGCTCGAGGAGAGAGCAACACCCATGACGGAGCGACCTAGGCTCAACCAACACATTCTGTTTTGACCCATCCTTTTAAAACACGAGCTATTTGTGCAAGAAGCACGCCTAACATGGTCGCCAAGACGATTCAGGCACCTACATTACCTACCGAGCCACCCACATTACCTACGTAGCCAAATGGAGAGCCTAGCCCACATCCTATCACCAGCAGCATAGGTGAGACTTATATGAGTAACTTTTGATTCATTTATTCTCAAATTGTATCAAATATGTTTTGTGGATTGGAGGTTGATTGCATGTATGTGAAGTTAGGATAGATGGCCTAAGGCCTATTGATTGTGTTGTTGTGTGGTTGTTGAGATTCTGGCTGAACCTGTGTATAATGTGTTATGAATTTGTCGTTTATAGGTTACATTAGAGACAATTGTATTTCAGAATGTCTGAAAAATCGGGGAGACTGTCGATTTTTTAAAAAATAATTTATAAAAAAATGTTTTATAAAATTGCTTTTCTGAAAACACATTATAGAGCATATTTTCTTTTTATAGTGTTTTTGGTACATAATGCACTTTCTCAAGTTCTACATGTTGCATATTATTTCTTAGTTTCTATTAGTTCTATTAGTTCATTATGCTAGTTTCATATCAATTTCAGGTAAGAAGCGTGTACGACGCCCCATACTGGGAAAGCAGGTGGATAAGATAAGAAAATAAATTCGCCATTCCCTTCCTGTTGTTATTAATTGTACAATGATGGCAATAGAGGGGGAGAATGCAACTCGTGATTCAAATGCTCTTGGAAAAAACATTCGGGATCATGCACCAGTCCGACCAACTGGCTAGAAAGAGATTGATTTTGGAATCAAAGAGTCTATCGTGATGAGAGTTGGGGTAGTACAAAATAAATAATGCTTATCTCATATCCTAATCATCTATTAACATACTTCTTGCAAGATAGAACAAATATTCTAATTATTTATTCCAATTACAGCAAATTTTTGAGCTTGGGGACTACAAAAATGATCTAGTTCTTTAGCTCATTATTGATCAAAAGTGCAAGCAATTATATTCAAAATGGAAATGCAAGTTACATAAGCACTACCTTGCCCTCAAGGAGGAGAAAGTTCCTAATCCCAAGAGTCATCCATTACATCCTTGTAAGCTAGATGAATGGGTAAATATGATTGACAATGTGTGGGAGACCGAGAAATAGAAGGTACCCTTTATTGATTTTGTTAAATTAGTACTAACACTTTGCAAGAGTTATATATCATTGATTTTGTTGTTTGGTTGCCTTTTGTTTTATTACAGGACAAGTCTAACAAAGCGAATATTGCACGATCTTGTGTGAAATTTAATCATACAAGCGGGTCCATGTCGTTTTTATCGCGTGCATCTATGGTGGTAAGTGCCGGTTCAAATAATATATGTTTCATTATACATTTTTACTATTTTGTTGTAGTCTTACAAAATAATGCTAAGGATTTATAGGTTAATAAGAACAATGGTAGACAATTGTCTATTGTGGAAAATTTTAAAGAAACTCACATACGACATCAACTTGGAGAAGATGTGTGGATAAATGACAAGGCTCGAGAACATCATGTATGTATGAGTTAGTTCTATTCTAATGTTTTTCATAAAACTTGAATTCTCGAGCTTGTAGAATGGATTATAAATTATTTCTAGTACATAATTGTTATTGATAAGATTTATGAATTTTAAATATTACAAGATGAAATGCTTTCAAAAATTATTGACCAATCGCAGCCTGATGTCACCAATCCGTTATCCGGAGAACAAATCTCTTTGCAGGTGCTTGGAAAGAGGTCGACCTTCTTCAAGGGCTATGAGACTCGCAAGAATATCGGTTCTTCTGACACACAGCCTAAAGAGCCTGATCCTGAGGTAGTTGTTTTGCGGAAAAAAGTGGATAATTATGAAAAGACCATGACAACATTTCAAAATGATTTGCAAGTATTAGCGGTAAAAGCAGGGGTTGATCCGGCTAGCATTCCAGGCTTCATTCCGGATAACGAAAGTGACGATGACACATTCAGTGAAGAACATAATGCTGCTTCTCCTCTCTAAGTAGAATTTGAGTAACTTTATGATTGGATTAATTTTTGGATATTTAGATAACCAGCTTACGGATTTTAGCACACTTGAATTTGGTTCTTTCCTTTTGAATGCACTTCAATTTGAGATTACTTTTTGATTGATACTTACAATTTGGAGTTAATGACTATAATTTGAGATATTTGGTATTGATTACTCTTCAAATTTGGATATATGAGTTGGGTTTGATTTGGATTGAATGTATATGAGACGAATTTTTATATTGTGCATTTTTGAAAGAACTATAATTTGACAAAAAATGACAAAAACAAAAACAAAAAAAATGACAAAAGGAACTGGGATTGAAAACTATAATATAATACATTTGGCGATGAACTCGCTTGTGGACAAAGATTTGCTATTAGCAACACATTTTAATGTGTCGGTAAAGTAATAAAATTTAAAATATAATAATTACTTTTCTCGGCAACTATTATGGTTGGCAAAAGTGTCAAAAGAGCCTAGATATGAATGACTTTTGCCAACAAATCATGTATTTGCTGACACAAAATTTAGCTTATTGACGATGCAAAACCATGTTGACAAATCCATCTTTCTTGCCAACGTATAGACAATACGTTGGTAAAACCTTTTAGTGGCGCCTTCTTACCAACGAGCTGACAACGCACTAATTTGTTTCAGCAAACACTATTACCTACTCAAATAGACTTTTACCGATGATTTTTGCTGCATTGGCAAATTTGTTTTTTGTTTTAGTGAACCATTGTCATAAATAAGCTCGTGTGGAACCTCGTATCGACAGACAAGATTCTGTTTGATGAACCTGGCTACTTGAGAGGCCTTTAGAACAGAGTAGGAGACGGCATCGACCCACTTTGTGAAATAGTCAATTGCTACGAGGATAAACTCATGTCCATTCGGTCCCTTGGGTGTGATCTTTCCTATCACGTCAAAGAAGGGGAAACGGGATAAAGATGAGATGGTGGCACATGCATGAGATTTGCGTGAACTTGGCATTTTTGGCATCTCCAAACAAACTGATGACAGTCTATCTCCATCGTCATCCAAAAATATCCTGGACGCAGAATCTTCTTGGCTACCATTATTCCATTCATATGAGGCTTGCAAACTCCTCTGTGAACCTCTTTCATCAACTCGTGTCCCTCTTCTGTGTTAACACAAAGCTTATTAACCCCAAAATATCCTCTCTTATACAGTCTTCCTCCACAGATCACAAATTGCGCAGCGAGTCTCCTAATGGCTCTTTGATCCTTCTTGCTAGCTTGACTAGGATACTCTGCTTTCTCAATGAAGTTCTAAATGTCGTGGTACCAGGGTAGTCCATCATTGACTTCTCGGATAACAAAAATATCATTAATTATGGGTGTATCTCTTTGCTGAGTTTCCAAGGGTCTCATTCTTAGCCCAGGTGGTATGTCTATCATTGATGCCAGAGTAGCCAAGGCGTCGGCGAATTTATTCTGCAATCTCGGGATGTGAGTGAATACCACACTTTCAACGCTGGGGATTATCATTTTGAGCTCTCGGTGATACTAGATCAACTTCTCCTCTTTAACCTTCCATTCTCCTTTTGCATAGGAGACGACCAAAGCTGAGTCCCCAATAACTTTCAACTTTCTTCCCCCTAGTTCTAAGGCTACCACCAATTTGGCTAGACAAGCTTCGTATTCAGCCTGATTGTTAGTAACCTCAAAACTCAACTTATAAGCAAACGGGATGTGGGAATCATTGGGGGTGATTAAAAGTATCCCTATCCCGTACCCATATTGTTTTGAAGCTCCGTCGAAATACAAGGTCCACAGATGCTTCTCACTTTTTAATACTTGTTCATCGAGGAACTAAAATTCGGGTTCTTCTTCTCCTTCAATGGGATGGTTAGCCAAAAATTCTGCAACGGCTCTCCCTTTTACTAACTTCCTTGTAACATGCTGTAAGTCGAATTTAGCTAACATTAGCAACCAACGAGCCAACTTTTCGATCAACGTTGGCTTTTCAAAAAGGTATTTGAGTGAGTCCATTCTTGAGATCAGAACAACTCGGTACGCTAGCATATAATGGCGTAGCTTTCTGGAAACCCAAACTAGCACCCAGGAAGTCTTGTCCAAAGGAGTGTACCAATGCTCACATTCCGTCATCTTCTTCCTTAAATAGTAGACAACACTTTCTACCTTGGCTTCATCTTTTTGTACAAGCATACACCCTATCACTGAGTCAGTCACTGATAGATACAGTATCAAAGGACAACTAAATTTTGGTGGCTATAGAACTAGAGGGTTTTGCAAGTACTGTCGTCTGGCATCGAAAGCATCTTGATACTGTTGATCCCATTGAAACTTGGTCCCCTTCTTCAAGAGTCAGAATAGAGGTTCGCAGGTAGTGGTTAGTTTAGCAATGAATTGACTGATAAACTAAACCTTTCCTAGAAAACTCCTTACATCCTTCTCGGTCTTCGGGGGGGGGGGGCGGCATTTCAAGGACGACCTTGATATTCAATGGGTCCACTTCTACGCCTTGTTGCATGATCATAAAATTGAATAACTTTCTTGTCTAACTCCAAAAGCATACTTCTGCAAGTTTAAGCACATCATGTACCTTCTTATTCGTTCAAAGAATTTCCTCAACGCAATAGTGTGCCCCTCTCTAGTCTTGGACTTCACGATCATGCCTTCCACGTATACTTCCACCTCCTTATATATCATGTCATGTAGCAACGTGGTTGCAGCCCTTTGTTAGATTTCTCCTGCGTTCTTCAATCTAAACGGCATGACCCTATAACAATAGGTGCCTTAAGGTGTCGTGAAGGTGGTTTTTTCCCAGTCTTTCGGTGCCAATAAAATCTGGTTATACCCTAAAAATCCATCCATAAAAGACAAGAGCGCATTCCTGGCAGTGTTGTCTACCAACACATCTATATGAGGGAGAGGGAAGTCATCCTTAGAACGAGCCCTACTAAGATCTCTAAAGTCGACACACACTCGGATCCTTCCATCTTTCTTTGGCACCGGGGTGATGTTGGCAACCCACTTCGGGTACTTTGTGACCATGAGAAGTCCGGTGTCTATTTTCTTAGTGACTTCCTCCTTAATCTTAAGAGCTCAATCTGGCTTAATCCTTCTGAGCTTCTGCTTAATGGGATTAGCATCAGGGTAAAGGGGGATCTGGTGTTGTACAATGTTATGATCTATGCCGGGCATATCCTGATAGAACCACGCAAAAACATCTTTAAATTCTATTAATAAAAAAGTTAATTGTTCACGTTCCTCCGAAGAGAGTGTAGAACCAACCTCAACTAATTGTGGATCATTTTCATTATTAAGATGTATTAAAACGGTTTCTTCCATTACAGATTTAGCTCGCATTTTTTCTTCCTTTTTAATTAAATGTTTTAATTCTAGGGGGATATCCCCCTCGAATTCTTTAAAATTTTCAGAATCTGCACAAAATATTTAAGACACAGCGAAGTAAGCAATGTCCGTTTTCATTTCTTTAACTTCAAATGGGGTTACAACCTCAGACTCAAAGCGAAAAGGGCTTGGGATGCCAACAGATGCGCTCCCAGCAGACTCACCGTTACAAATATTTTTAATAAACTCGATAAAAACAGATACAATGGACTCAAATTTCAACCCAATTGTTACATCATACATACAAAAGGACTCAAAAGACTGACTCTTTTTCATCACATCAGTATCCATGATAAGCGTAGTATGGTGACAGTTACTCCTTCCTTGATCAGCTTCACTTTTTGGTGCAGGGTCGACGGAGCTGCTCTGATCGACGGGTCGTGTAACCACGGCCTCCCCAGTAATAGATTAAATGAGGCCGGCACATCAAGAACACGAAACTCTACTTTGCTTTCCAAAGTTCTGACTGCTACGACGAAAGTTGCCAATCCCAAGACATCTCTTCGTGTGTTATCATATGCCCGTACTCCCTATGCACTTAGCTTAAAGTCTTGTGTCCTTAATCCTAAACAGTAAGCGGTTCGTAGTGGGCATACGTTGAGGGTGGAACCATTGTCAACCAGAATGACTGGCACCCATTTCCCCAAACACTTAACAGTTAAATGCAATGGCTTGTTATGGGACGGCCCTCTGCCGAAAAATCCTTATCACTGAAGGCAATAACATTGGATTATTTTTTGGGCATGGGCATTCCAACTAATTGGTTGGGAGAGACATTGATCGAAATGTCCACACTATTAAGAGCCTTCAAAACAGCTTGCTGGTGCTTATGGGATGCCACAAGTATCCCCCAAATACTCACATTTGCCTGTGTCTTCTTGAGCTGCTTCAGAACTATGTCTTCTTCTTCACTGTTCTACTTCTCTACTTGCTTTCTTGATTTCTCCATGCCCCTACTTGGCTGCTCCTTCTCTAACTGTGTAAGCTTAAAATGCCTTCCACTTCTCGTTAGATGTTCAATTTGCTCATCGGGTTCCCACAAGCCCTCGAACTGATCAGTTACTTCTTGGATTTCAGCCACTGGGTATCTTTTTCTCAGAAGGCCCAAAAATTGTCTTTGCTTTTCTTTCCTTGATTGTCTTCTCCATTATTTCCTCTAATTCTCCAAAGGTTTTCCTCGATTCCCATTACATTTTGCACAAACCAGAGAGAATCTTCACTAATAGCGGTCTCTAGCTCAAAGAGTTGTGGCAACGTTACCTCATCAAATGAGTACTCGTAGTCATATGGCGGGGGTGGGACCCAAGGTTCCCACGGGCCCCCATGGTCATGTGGTTCCTCAACAATCGGGTGCCATTTTGGCACATCTTGCTTTTCATCGTATTCGATAACTATAAATTCTTGCTCCACTTTTTCTATTTCCCAAAGATCGTTCTCCTTTTGGTATAAGATTTCTTCCGCATGGAGAGAGCATAAAGTCGTCCCTTCGAGTAATGGAGTTCTTGATGTCAACTCCTAGAGAGGAACGATGTACACTGAGGGGTTGAAGACGAGACCCGTAGTTCCCAATAGATTCACTTAGGGTAGATCTTTCCCTTTCCTTTCCCGCTCTTGCTTCTTCTCGGTCTCTTCTTTGGCTGCTGAACTCCCTTCCTGTCTGCTTTTGTTATGAACTTCTTTTTCTTTCGAGGACTCTCCTTTCTTTGACAATGCTTTCTCTATCTCTCTAACTTTAAAATTTGGCTCAGCTTCCCCATACTAGGTGGCCACTCCATGCCATGCTGTATCGTTACTCGAAATGGTCAAAATATGCCATTTGATATCTATCCCGGCTTCCTTCAAATCATTTAACCCTTCAAGGCATGCCAAATCTTCCCACAAATGCCTAACTTCTTCATCCTCCTCTTCGTCAGCTTTGAATGGGGGAAGACCTTCTTCCTCATAGATGATAATGATCGGGAAGTCATCGAAACCATCTTCTATTAAATCCCCCATAAGGTTGTTTATTGGGAACACCTCTCAGCCGGACGACAAAGTTGCAACGGGCTCCGATTCTCTCGCAGAGACTATAAATTTTGTGGGATCAAAAGTTTTTGATCCTTCTCCAATTGCATTCACGTTCTACTGAGTTGCATAGTTTGGCAATGGGTTGGTGGTCACATTCAGCTTCTTGACGGCAGTTGACGGAGGAATTACCTTGTTATCTATCAAGTCCTAAATCTCATGTTGAAGCCTCATGCATTTGTGGGTTAAGTGATCGTACCCCTGATAGAAGGCGCAGTATTGGGTTAAATTGTATCTGGGTGACAAAGAATTTGGTGGTGGGGTCAGTTCCAAAGGCTTTAGGAAACCTTTCTCAATCAGGTGGCTTAAAATAGAGGTCAAAGGTACAGTGAGTTCGATGAAAGTTCTCTTTTGATTGTGGGGTTAATTTTGGGTAGCTGGCTATCTGGATGAATTAGGTTGGCTCAAATTGGGGTTCAGCAAGTTCACTTCATAGCTTCGACTCACAGAGTTAGTGACATTGTTTGGGTTATTGACATAAGGCTTCCTGGATGCTCTTTGGCTTGATTCCCATTTTTTAATATCCCCGGACTGCAACGCATCCGCTATCTACACCCCATCATCCAAAACCTGCTCAAATTTCATCAACGGCTGTGTTATTAGATACTTGAGGAATTGTGGTCGTAGGTTCTTAACCACTATTCTCACTTGTTCCTTCTCCGTGAGTCAACTTGTTATTTTAGCTGCTTTGGCTCTCCAGTGGGTCAGAAACTCGACGAAAGACTCCTTGGCCTCCTGTCTAGTTGTCTCAAGTTCACGGGTAGTAACATTGAGCTGAATGTTATAGTTATATTGGTTGACAAACGTAGTAGTGCGGGCGTTTGACGGAGGAGGGGGGTGCACCGAATATCTATTATTTTTAGAAAAAAATTATTTTCTTTTCAAAACAAGAGAATCTAAGTTATTCGAGCACTTTTTTAAAACAAAATGGAGTCGCACTTGGTTTTTGAGAAAAACGAAGAAAAACAAAAAGAAGACTACGGGTCTTTTAAAAACGTAACCAGAGAAAAAGAGGGTTCAAGGGCTAAGGTACGAAAAGGGAAGGTGTTAGGCACCATTTTCGCTTAACCGCAAGGTCAGCCTCTACTTTATCAATATTGATTTTTGTTGTAAACTTTTTAAAGGTAATGGTACGAAAAAGGGAACTAATGTTGCAGCCGTGCCAAACATAGGGTAATCGCGAGAAACATGATGAAAAATACTGACGGCCGTAATAAACAAAGGTCGCGGCTGTGGTTTCTTTAAAGGTCCAGAAAAAGGGGAACATAGAACAAGGTCCAAAGGAGGCTCATATGTATAGGATAAGCAGGGCAAAGGCCATGACCTATTGATTCTAAGTCAAATCCGCCACCCTTCATCCGATATACAAATAATGACTCAAAATAGAATATATAGGATAATAAAAATGATAATAGAATATGATAAACGCATTTCTCATGTTACTGGCCTCAACTAACCTTACGGCCATAGCAAAGGTAGGTGACGGAAGTGACAATCATAGAAATGAAGATTGCGACTCTCATAGCAAATGCGCAGCCTGCACAATATGGCTTATAAAACATACAGCCGTGACATTAAAAGGTCATAGCCATTGTAATTCTAATCTGCAGAATATATGAGAATAAAGTTGTAGAGAACAGAGACCATGGCATATTTAGTCTAGGCTAGATCCTCTGTTCACCATCTACCAAGAAAATAAACTAAGGCATAAAAAAGAAACGATACTAAATAGAACAGTAAAAAGAGGAAAAACTTTGAAAAAAATGAACATCAAGGGGGTTTTGAAGGAGTTTTCACATCTTAGCCTAAAAACAAAGGTAGCTGCCCTGACTATAGGATGTCACGGCCGTACTATTTATAGGCATAAAAATGGTGGCTGAGCATAAAAACCTCATGGCCATTACTGTGGGTTTAACAAAACATACGACCATTACATTAAAAGGTCGGGACCATTATGTGTTAAAACCTCAGAAAATTATTGGTGTGCTTAATGTGCTTGTGAGCATCGAAACAAAACAAAAACGAATGTAAATATACAAAACAGAGAGCTATGAATACACTATTAGTAATGAAAAACTTGAAGGAAACAATGCTTACATTGAAATGAATGATAAATAAGCAATAAAAACTACGAAAACCTAATCCACGACACCCTCGGAGGAAGAAGATGAGTGTTTAAGAAGAGTCGTGGGTTCCTAAGGTTACCTCGTGTGAATATCCACCTCGAATGGCACCTTGGGGGTGAGAATATGGTACCTTTAAGTCAGTATATGTGCTCTAATAACCCCTCCGAGACAAACAAGAACACGAACGAGGCTCGGGAAGTGTAGAATGGATGGGGGAATATCAGGTGGGGTAGTATTTTGGCAGTACTTGGGCCTCCAGGTGTTTTTCTCCCTATTTCATCTAAAAAATAACACCTATTAATAGGGAAAGAGGGTAGCACAGACCCCATCTGGATTGTTGCCACCTGTCCAAAAAGGGGTGATAGTGACGGTCGCTACCTTTTTTCTTTTGTACAGTACATGCCGCTACCTTTATGCTGGTGAAAAGAACAGCCGTGACTTTCAAAAGTCACGACCTACATAAAAAGCAACGGCCATGATAAAAAAAGTTATGGCTTGATTTAGGGTTTTTAAAAAGGTTACGACCGGGAGAGTAAGGACACGGCTTGTTCTAGGGTTTTCAAAAAGGTGATGGCCATGTGGATGGGAATGTCACGGCCTGAATAATTATTTAGGATTTTTGGGTTTTAAGCCATATTCGTGTCTTTGCATGCTTGGGGGTATCTCTGAGCAAGATTCTCATACTTTCATCATTGAGGCGCATTCGAGATAGGTGTCTAAGATTTGGCTTGGTCAGATTAGGGTGTCTACAGTTGCCCATCTTTGACAAAGCTTGTAACAACTCGTGGTGCAAGTAAATGTCTAAGCTCCAGAGATAAATCGATTAAACAAGCCGCCAATCTTAGGCACAAACAAAACACACATAAATAGTATGGTCTAAACCGAATTTCCATTAAGCTTCTTATGTACCCCATTGTAAGGGATCAGATCAGTTGTAGTTCATGGGGCAATGCATATGATGTAAACAGGCTAATCATGATGCGTGACAGATGCAAAACATAGTGCAGGTACAAGGTATGATTCAAAATAGAAGAACTTCAAAAGATCGAGTCAGGACTTGAAGAAGTGATTAACAATCCAAAGCTTTAAGAACTCCACTAGAGGTGCCTGGGAAATAGGGCTTAGGGTGCCTAAAACACTAGAGCTTGACAAACCTAAGAATCATCTCACGAACTTAGGACCTAGACAACGCTATGTGAATGACTAGGATTTTTAAAAGAGGGGGATGCCTAGTCCTCTAGAGCTTTGGAAAGGAGTTATGCCTTATCCTCTAGGGCTTGTAAGAGGGGTATGCCTAGTCCTCTAGGGCTTGAGATAAGAGGTATACCTAGTCCTGTAGGGCTTTAGAAAAGAAGCATGTCTAGTCCTCTAGGACTTGAGAAAAGAGGTATGCCTAGTCCTCTAGTGCTTAGAAAAGAGGTATGCCTAGTCCTCTAGGGCTTAAGAAAAGAGGTATGCCTAGTCCTCTAGGGCTTAGAAGAGAGGGATGCCTAGTTCTCTAGGGCTTGAGATAAGAGGTATGCTTAGTCCTCTAGTGCTTGAGATAAAAGGTATGCCTAGTCCTCTAGGGCTTGGAAGAGAGGGATGCCTAATCCTCTAGGGCTTGAAAAAGAGGTATGCCTAGTCCTTTAGGGCTTGAGATGAGAGGTATACCTACTACACTAGGGCTTGAGATAAGAGGTATGTCTAGTCCTTTAAGGCTTGGAAAAGAGTTATACCTAGTCCTCTAGGGCTTCAGATAAGAGGTATGTCTAGTCCTCTAGAGCTTAAAAGAGAGGGATGCCTAGTCCTCTAGGGCTTGGAAAAGAGGAATGCCTAGTCCTCTAGGGATTGGGAAAGAGGGATGCCTAGTCGTCTAGGGCTTGGAAAAACCTAAGAATTGCCTCACAAACTTAGGAGCTAGATAATGGTTCGCGTATGACTAGTGTTTTAGAAGAGAGGGAGAGGACTTGGTGCGAGTGACGACTCTTACTACTTCTTTCTTCTTTTCTTTTCTCTTTTATACATGGAGGCCTACGTGCCAATTTATTTACTTTGGCCTGTGTGCCCGCTGATACACTTGATGCACTGCATTTGCATACACTACTGTTTTGATTAGAACAGGCCTTTGTGCCTTTAGATTACATTATCTTTATTGTGGATGCTTGTCTTCTTTTTCATATATATGAAAATATATTTTTGATCACTCGAATCTTTTATTATGCATGATGTATGTTCGTGAGTTGAATACTTGCTATGCGGGCCCATTTTTGTATTACCAGTTGCTACAGGTTCCTGGCAAGGATGCTAGCAAGAAAGTGAAGTGCTGTCAAAGTCTTTGCAGAAGACAAAGTTGTGACCGTGAGGAAATATCTCGTGATTGTGATGTTTGAAAGGTTTATGGCCTGGAAGATTAGAGTTCATGGCCGTGATGTTTGATGGCAGAGCCTTTTGGCGCGAAAAGCAAGGTTGATTCTGTGGTCTCCCCTTTTTTGGCTTTATAAAGGGGCAACTATTCCAAACTCCACTGCTCTACAAATCTTTGCAATTTTCTTTCTTTCTTTATGGCCCATTCTTATAACAACTCCCTGTTGGCTTGGATGGGCAACTTCTCTCCGGATGAGTGCAAAAACTTTCTTAACTTCAGTCTAGATGCGCTATTCTCCTTACGAACGATGAGGATTGATTGGCATCATCTTCGAGGAGTAGCGCAGTTGTGAGACCCCGAGGTACATGTATTTCATTTCGAATACGAGGAGCTGTGTCTGACGATAGAGGACTTTTCTGCCATTATCGAGATTTTAGGCCCAGAGGAGGTCATAGTTCCTACCCCTTTCTCGAGTCCCAGGGATAGGTTGGTGCAGCTCTACAGCTATTCCAGACGCGAGGCTTCTCTCATTATCCATGACCGATCCCTTGATGTGGCTAGGATCATAGACCGCTTCGGGCCTTGGCGGTCTCTAGGCAACTTCTCCTTCCAACTTCAGCATTGCTATACCCTTTGCATCTGTCTTCTAGCTCGCTTCCTCTTGGGTCCTTCTGATGGGCAGGCTAGCTCTTCTTTAGTGGATGTTGCTCATTAGATCTATAAGGGTCGGGACCCTGCCCCATTAGCCGTTGCTAAGATGTTCCTCGATCTTGATGCAGTCCATACCGAGGGTGCCCCTTATTTCGCAGGCAGTGCTCTTTTGCTGCAAGTAGTCTCTCACTCTCCTTTTTCTACGTTTCTCTCTACTTTCTAGCCCAGCTCTCCTTTTTTTATTTTTCTCTCTATTTTCCCGCTTAGCTCTCCTTTTTCTATTTTTCCAAGTAGATCTCCTTTTTCTTTGTTCTCTCAGGTTTAGCTGATGGAGAAGGTGAATTTGCTAGAGAAACCCATATCAAATAACTACAGTGTGAAGTTATTCGTTCATCGTCGAGCTTGCCGCCTCTGCTCCGCTAAAGCTGCTTGGAAGGATTATCTAAGCTCTCTGACGGTGGTGGACATCTCCTGGCTATGCCCCTGGCTGAAGATAACTCTCATGACTGTTGTCACTGTGTGTCATTCGGAGGTTCTGTTGGTCGGCTTGAAGCTGGTATACTCAGATCAGACCTGACACTGCTGTGAGTCATCTGTAAAGTTCTACACATCGAGTCCCTTTCTTGGGTAAGTACCAGCAGGTTTGGTTTTCTTGACTGAGGATTCTGGTCGACAGAGAGTTTAACAGCAAGCTTTTTGAGGACTACAAGGCTTGGCTTGGGATAGAATTAGAGCACAGTGCAAGGTACGAGGGAACGCAAAGAGGAGAAGGACTTGACTTTGCTTCGTTGTACCTCAATACTTTGTTTGCTTTCTCTTCTCTTCTTTTTTTTATTTAGCTTTTTTGGATCAAATTGCGAGCCTCTCTTATTTTTAGCCTCTCTTATTTTTAGAACCAATTGAATCAGTAAAACTTTTTAATGAAAGTTTTTTTGCTTCTAGTTTGTGATGATTTTTGAAACTGTTCCTTAGATTTTTGTTTTTGCAGTATAACCAATTTATTAGAAAAACTTAAAGTAAGCTTTTGCATTGATCAAGTACTTGAAACATGATTATAGATGAGAGCTCCGAACAAAGGTTTGGGCCGAACTTCTGACAGAAGCTGGCTACGTATCCCGAAGAAGAGAATAAGCCTATAATGTAGTTCAAGGCTTGGGTTGCACTTGGGTGTTGACACTCTCCTTTTCATTGTCCTAACTTTTGCCGAGGTTACTTTTTCGGATTTTTGGCCTTGTGGGCTGCTTTAACCTTAGCCAGGGCCTCTTTTACAGTTTTCAACCCAGCGAGCTTATATTTTTGTTTCTATTTTTCTCTCAAGGATAAAACATTTTAAGCTTACGGCATAGAAAAGACATTCCTATCCAGATTTATAAGAATACAACTCCTTTTGACATCAGGATTTTGATAAGATAAGGCCCGGCCCGATCAGGCTTGAACTTGCCCCTTGGATCGAAGATCGGGGCTGAGAACTAAATCACCTTCTTTCAAATTCTAAGGCTTAACCTTCTTGTTAAATGCTCGAGCTATCCTTCTTTGACATCCTGGAACATGGAACAGTACCCTAAGTCTTCTTTCGTAAAAAATGAGTAATTCTTCAAATCTGTCCCTCTACCATTCTAACTCGGGGATATTGCTTTCCGTTATTACTCTTAGAGATGGAACCTCTAACTCTATGGGCAGGACTGCTTCTATTCCATAGGCCAAGGTGTAGGGTATCGCTCTAGTGAAAGTTCTTATCGATGTCCGGTCTCCCCAAAGCGCAAATGGTAATGTTTCTGGCCAACCCATGCTTCCTTCTATCATCTTCTGCAGGATCTTCTTCACATTCTTATTTGTGGCTTCCATAGCCCTATTGGTTTGTGCTCTGTATGGTGAATACTTATGGCTGACAATCCGATATTCCTCACAGAGGTCTAAAACTTCTTTTGAGAACCGTTGTTGGAAATAATCTCGTGCAGAACTCTATACTGACAGATGAGATTTTACATGATGATCCTGGCAACTTGGGAGGCCTTTGGGACTGAGTAAGAGGTAGCTTCCACCCACTTTGTGAAGTGATCAATTGCTACGAGGATAAACTTGTGTCCGTTTGATGCCTTGGGCATAAATTTTCCTTTCGTGTCGATTCTCTAAACTGAAAACGGCCACAGCTGAGGTTTGCGTGGATTTAGGATTTTCGGCATCTCTGGAAGAACTGGTGATAGTCCGTTTCCATCGTCGTCCAAAAGTATCATTGGCGCAGGATCTTCATCATCATCCCACTCATGTGAAGTCTGCAAACTACCCTGTGAAGTTCTCTCCTCAACTTATGTCCTTCTTCCGTGTCAACACAGAGTTTATTAACTCCTAGGTATACCCTCTTGTACAGCTTTCCCCGCATATCACAAACTGTACGACAAGTCTCCTAATAGCTCTTTGATCCTTCTTGTTACCTCGACTAAGATACCCTCCCTTCTCAATGAATTTCAAAATGTCTTGATACTAGGGTAGTCCATCATTGACTTCTAGGGTAGCGACGATATTATCGATTGCGGGTGTATCTCTTTGCTGAATATCCAAGGGTCTCATCCTTACTTCGGGCGGTACGTCTATCATTGATGCCAGATTAGCTAAAAGCTTTAGCAAACTTATCCTGCAACCTTGTGGTGTTATCTACCAACACATCTATGTGGGGGAGAGGGAAGTCATCCTTAGGACTAGCCCTGTTAAGATCTCTGAAGTCGACACACACTCGAATTCTTTTGTCTTTCTTTGGGACTGAGACGACGTGAGAAATCTAGCGTCCATCTGCTTGGTGACTTCCTCCTTAATCTCAAGGGCCCAGTCTGGTCTAATTCTTCTAAGCTTCTGTTTGATGGGTTTGACATCGGGATAGAGAGGGATTTGATGTTTGTACGATGTCAGGATCAATTCTGGGCATACCTACGTAGGACCATGCAAAAACGTCTTTAAATTTTTTTAATAAAAAGGTTAACTGCTCACGTTCTTTCGAAGAGAGCGTAGAACCAACATAAACTATCTGCGGATCCATTTTATTATTAAGATTTATTAAAACAGTTTCTTTCATTATAGGTTTAGCTCACATTTTTTCTTCCTTTTCAATTAAAAGCTTTAATTCTTGGGGGATATTCCCTTCGAATTCATTAAAATTTTCAGAATCTAAACATCATATTTGAGGCACAACGAAGTAAAAAAAATTCAGATTCATTTCATTGATTTCAATAGGGGTTACAATTTTAAACTTGAAGTAGAAAGGACTTGGGATGCCAATAGATGCATTCCCAATAGACTTGCCATCATAGGAGCCGTTACAGACTCGATTAAAATAGACTCACCGGACTCGGACTCTAACTCTCTTTCTACAACATTCATATGAAAAAGACTCAAGGGATTTACTTTTCTGTGTTTCAACACCATCCATAATGAGCGTAGTGTAATTTGTGGGCTTGTCGGCATCTATCATCAGTGCAGCCTTGTCTTTTTTGTTGCCTATACGCACTCGGGCCATCTCTTCATTGAAGAAAGAACTCAAATCTCCTTCCTCACAAAGATTTGCCCAATCTGTCTACATCTTCCCAGCGAATCCCATCTGCCAAATCTTGACTTCTTCATTACTGTCGGATAGTTGATGGCTAAAAAGATCTCCAGCCCCGGTAACTTCTTATTGGTCTTCTCTTCGATCCATGGTTTGGTCTTCTCTTCTTATTGGTCTTCTCTTCGTCCCCTCCTTTGATGAAATGGCCATTCAGCGTCGGTCCATACTTCTCCATGCTTGATTTTTCCAATTCTGGCTTGTATCCCAATTCGTATCCATGGCAATTATGGTTCACCGGGATTGGTTCTGAGACTCCTTGTAGATGCTTGCCTAGTCTCATTATTCAAAAATAGGACATTTTCTTCATTATGGCCATGACTCTTCGGTTAACATAACTCCCCTCATCATTCATCGGAACTTCTTTGGCTTTGG
Source organism: Heliamphora ciliata (assembly GCA_032360265.1). Taxonomy (NCBI): domain Eukaryota; kingdom Viridiplantae; phylum Streptophyta; class Magnoliopsida; order Ericales; family Sarraceniaceae; genus Heliamphora; species Heliamphora ciliata. The sequence goes on from JAUMHN010065372.1 coordinate 18,569, forward strand.
TTTCAGCAAAATCAAATTTGTTCAACACAAAATCCTCCTCCCCGTGTTGGATCTCAAGATGCAGGGTAGCATCACTGAGTGGAGCTAACAAGCTAGTTTCACCCGGTATAGTGATAGTTACTCCATCTTTGATCAATTTTATCTTTTGGTTTGGGGTGGATGGAACAGCTCTAATTGCTGGGTCATGTAGCCAAGGATTTCCTAGGAACAGATTGAATGAGGTCAGCATGTCGAGAACATGGAATTCTACCTCGCTATCCAGCAGTCCCACTGTCACGACAAAAGTTACTAACCCTAGAACATCTCTTCGTGTGTTATGATAGGCCCGTACTTCTTACGTAGTCAGCCTAAAATCTTATGTCTTTAATCCCAAGCAGTAAACAGTTCGTAGTGGACACACATTGAGAGCAGAACCAATGTCGACTAAGACGACTGACACCCATTTCCCCAAACACTTGATAGTTAAATGTAACGGTTTGTTGTGAGACGGCCCTTCTATTGGGAAATCCTTGTCACTGAAGGCGATAACATTAAAATGTTTTTCGGGTATTAACATTCCAACGAACTGGTCAGGGGAGACGCCGATTGGAATGTCTATACTATTGAGAGCCTTCAAGACTACATATCGGTGCTTGTGGGATGCCACCAGAAATCCCCAGATACTTATATTCGCCTGTGCCTTCCTGAGCTGCTTCAAAAGTATGTCTTCTTCTTTGCTGTTCTGTTTCTCTCCTTGCTTTCTTGGTTCTTTTTGGTCCCTACTCAGCTGCCCCTTCTCTAGCTATGTGGGCTTAAAATGCCTCCCACTTCTTATTAGATGCTCTACTTGCTCTTCAGGCTGCCACAAGCCTTCAAACTGGTCGATCACTTGTCTTACTTCGGCTACTGGATGTCCCTCTCCCCGAAAAGCCCAAAAATTATCTATGCTTATCTTTCCTCGACTGTCTTCTTTATTAACTCCTCCAACTCCCCAAGGATCTTCTTAGATTCCCATCACATTTTGTGAAAACCAATGGAATTCTTCATTGATGTTGGCCTATATCTCGAAGAGTTGAGGTAGTGATACCCTGTCAAAGGGATCATATGGTGGTAGAGAGATTCAAGGTTCTCAGGAACCCCATTGTCATATGACTCCACGATTGGATGCCATTCAGACATGTCCTCTCCTTTGTCATAGTCTATGTCCATGAATTCCTGCTCCACTTCCTCGAGTTTCCATAAATCATTCTCTTCTTCATATAAAATACTGTTCACGTCGAGGGAGCATAGGGCTAGCCCCTCGGGTAAAGGAGCTCTCAGTTTAGGCTCGTGAAGAGGAACAATGTATACGGAAGGGTCAAATTCAAGACTTGCGATCCTTAATAAATTTACTTGTGGAGTACTTTTCTCTTTCTACTCTTTCTTTTCTTCGGCTTCTGTACTATCTCGAAATTTCTCTTTCTGCTTGTTCTCACTGTCGATGTCCTTTTCTTTTGAAGATTCTCCTCTTCTGATATTGTTTTTATTGCTTCTTCTATTTCAAAACTTGGGTTAGCCTCCCCGTACCAAGTTACCCCTTGGTGCCAGGCTGTATCATTGCTCGAGATAGTCAGGATGTACCACTTGATGTCAATTTCGGCCTCTTCCAAATCATCCAATGCCTCAAGACGGGCCAGATTTTCCCATAGGCATTTAACTTCTTCATCTTCTTCATCATCGACATGGGGAGGGATTTATTCTTCATGGACAATGAAAGTCGGTAAGCTAAAAGAATCGTCCTCAATCAATTCCAAAATAAGGTCATCAAGCCACAACATCTTTTGCCCGGATGGAAAATCTACAATCGATTTCGGTTCTATTATGAAAACTATGAACATGGTGGGTTCAAATCCTTCCAACTCTCCTTCAACAGTGTTCACATTCTGCTGATTTGCATGATTCAGTAGAGGATTGGGGGTAACATTCAGCTTCTGAACGGCAGTGGGTGGGGAAATTGTTGGCCAGGGTTTGGGCTAGCATCTTGCTGTGGCGGAGGCCCTGGGTAAAGGCCGAGTCATAGTTGACTTGTGGCGCTTGGCACTGGACTCTTTAAAGAAATAAAGTTGCGCCTTCACCACCACCTGTGGGTTTTGGTGAGATAGTAAGCGCTTGATCCAACAATTGGTATCAGAGCGAGGTCTCAGGTTTATTCTCCAGAGTAAGGCGTGCTATTTGCGGGTTTTATGGGCAGGTGCTATGGGGATTGTTGGCCAGGGTTTGGGCCAGTGTCCTGCCGTGGAGGAGGCACTGGGTAAAATCTAAGTCACAGTCGACTTGTGGTGCTTGGCGCTAGACCATTTAAGGAAATAAAGTTGAGCCTTCACCACAACCTACAAATTTTGGTGAGATGGTAAGGGCTTGATCCAACAGGAATCACCTTGTTATCTATCAAATCTTGGATTACATGACGAAGCCTCATTCAATTGTTGGTTAAATGACCACGCCCCTGGTGGAAGGTACAGTACTGGGTTGGATTATATCAGGGTAGCAAAGGGTTTGGTGGCGGGGTCGGCTTCAAAGATTTGAGAAGGCTTTTCTCAATAAGACTACTAAGGACAGCCAAAAGCGGGACTCTTAAAGGAGTGAATGTTCTTCTCAAAGTTCTTGGCTAACTAGATTGTTCGGGTTTTGGGTTTAGAATGTTTACTTCAAAAACCTGATCATTGGAAATGTCGGTGAAGTTATTATTGACTCGATTAGGGTCATTAGTGCATGGTTTTCTTACCCTTCGACTTGATCTCGCACTTTCCATTGCCCGTAAGAGAATAGAACTTTCAGCATTAACTCCCACATCAAATAATTGTTCAAAGGTGATCGAAGGATTTCTTAGCATGTTTACTGTCTTAGTTCTCTGTTCGTTGGATTGAGTCTCGTTACCGATAGATGAACTCAACAAATCATTGACTTGAGCTTGAAGTTGCGGACATTGAGCTTGGATTTGGAATTGCTGGGCCTTTAAGAGTTGAATTTGTGTCTGGCATTAAGTCTAAATCCTGGCCTGGTTGTTCCCTACTGTACTGATCCCGTCTATTGTTCACCGTAGGTCCATAATAGTCCTCATCATATCAGCCATGATCAATTTCGGGTTTACTATTGGGACTTTCTCTCGGAGATCGGGCCCAAGTACGTATAGGTTCTTCTCTACTCGGAGCTATTATCCTCGGTCTCTAAACTAAAAGGACTCACGTAAATCGGAAGACTCATTAGCTAGGCCTAAACTCAAAATAACTCACCCTCAATGACGAATCGGGAGGATGAAAACTAACGCTAAACGGGGTGCTACTATACAAACAACAACATCCATAAAAAGAAAATCACATAACCCAAAAAGATTTGTTGAACCTATAAGAAGGGTTCTAAGAAGCTATATGCTCATGAAAAAGGCTGGTAGGCCTTCACTTAGTATACCTTTGCAATAGAGTCAAGAATATACCTCTCAATGCCAGGAATGGTGCATGGCATGGTCGAATTGTATGCAATAACTCTTTTTGCCACATCTATAGGAGCATGTGGCCAGAAAGCTTGCTGCCTTCCTCGACATACCCCCTAGACAATAAACTAAGCAGATTATCAGGTAGGCGGAGCGGGGGTTTGAGAACCAAGCACACAAATATGCAAATGCAAATGCAAATATCGATAAAAAATTTATAACAAGAAGTATTGACATTTCAAGTTTAGCCCTCTTGTGATTATATTTGGAAAACCAGTCCCCAGCGGAGTCACCAGAAAAACTGCAGGCGTTTGTGGGAGGAGGGGTGTGCACCAGATATCAATTGTTTTTAGAAAATTATTCTTTTCTTTTTAAAATAAGAAAATCCAAGTTACCCAAGCACTTTTTTAAAACAAAATAGAGTCGCCACTTAATTTTTGAGAAAAATCAAGAAAAACAAAAAGAAGGCTGCGGGTCTTTTAAAAACGTAACAAGAGAAAAAGAGGGTTCGGGGACTAAGGTACGAAAAGGGAAGGTGTTAGGCACCCTTTTGGCCCAATTGCAAGGTTGGCCTCTACTTTGTCAATAGTAGTTCTTGTTGTAAACTTTTTAAAGGTAACATATACAGAATGAAAGGTTGAAGAGAGTTCAAACAAAAGCAATCAATGAAACAAAATCCTAACTATGGTTCCTAGGGTCATGCAACTTGGTTATTATTTCTACATATACCGCACGTATTGTTTGAGCAAAGCAAAGTAAAAAGCATACAAGTAAGCGATAAAATAAACAAATAAATACCTAAGGGGCATGCAAAAAGATTTCTACTGCTAATCATGCTATAAACAGGCAGTATAAGACAAAGAGAAGAGATTAAAACACTATTTCGAGCTACTGGATATATATAAAATACACGATCGAGGCAACTAATGTTGGGGCTGTGAGGAAATGAGGCACAAAATCGGCGGCCGTGCCAAATATAGGATAACCGCGAGAAACATGATGGAAAATACTCACGGCCGTGACAAACAAAGGTTGCGACTGCGGTTTTTTTAAAGGTTCGAAAAAAGGAAAACACAGAACAAGGTCCAAATGAGGCTCAAATGTATAGGATAAGCAGGGTAGATACCATGACCTACTGAATATACAGGATACTAAAAATGAAAACAGAATATGATAAACACATTTCTCATCTTACTGGCCTCAACAAACCTTACGGCCATAGCAAAGGTAGGTGACGGCTGTGACAATCATAGAAATAAAGATTGCGGCTCTCGTAGCAAATGTGTAGCCTGCATGGTGTGGGTTATAAAACACACGGCCATGACATTGAAAGGTCCCGGCCATTGTATTTTAAATCCGTAGAATATATAGGAATGAAATTATAGAGAATAGACACCATGGCCTATTTAGTCTAGGCTAGATCCTCTATTCACCATCCACCAAGAAAATAAACTAAGGCATAGAAAAGAAGCAATACTAAAAAGAACAGTAAAAAGAGGAAAATCTTTAAAATAAATGAACATGATGCCAGTTTTGAGGGAGTTTTCACATCTTAGCCTAAAAACAAAGGTCGTGGCCATAACTATAGGATGTCACGACTGTACTATTTATAGGCATAAAGATGGTGGCTAAGCATAAAAACCTCACGGCCATTACTATGGGTTTAACAAAACATACAGCCGTTACCTTAGAAGGTCGAGGCCATTATGTATCAAAACCTCAAAAAACTGTTGGTGTGCTTAGTGTGCTTGTGAGCAGCGAAACAGAATAAAAATGAATGTAAATATACAAAACAGAGAGCTATGAAAACACTGTTAGTAATGAAAAACTTGAAGGAAACAATGCTTACATTGAAATGAATGATAAATAAGCAATAAAAACTATGAAAACCTTATCCACAACACCCTCGGGGGAAGAAGATGAGCGTTTAAGAAGAGTCATGGGTTCCTAAGGTTACCTCGTGTGAATATTCACCTTGAATAGCCCCTCGAGAGTGAGAATATAGTACCTCCAAGTCAGTATATGTGCTCTAAGAACTCCTCCGAGACAAATAAGAACACCAACGAGGCTCGAAAAGTGTAGAATGGATGGGGGAATATCGGGTGGGGTAGTATTTTGGCAGAGTTTGGGCCTCCAGGTGGTTTTCTCCTTGTTTCTTCTTAAAAACATCGCCTATTTATAGGTAAAGTGGGCAACTCAGACTCCATTTGAAATGCTGCCACCTGTTCAAAAAGGGGTCATAGTGATGACCGCTACCTTTTTACTTTTGTACAATACAGGCCGCTACCTTTATGGTGGTGAAAAGGACAGTCGTGACTTTCAAAAGTCATGGCCTGGATAAAAAGGAATGGCCGTGACAAAGAAAGTCATGGCTTGATTTAGGGTTTTTAAAAAGCTTACGACCGGGAGAGTAAGGACACGGCCTGCTCTAGGGTTTTCAAAAAGGTGACGGTCGTGTGGATGGGAATGTCACGTCCTGAAGAATTGTTTAGGGCTTTTGGATTTTGAGCCATATTCGTGTCTTTGCTTGCTTGGGGGTATCTCTGAGCTTGATTCACATACTTTTGTCATTGAGGCACATTCGAGATGGGTGCCTAAGATTTGGCTTGGTCAGATTGGGGTGTCTACAATTAGCAATCTCCTCCTAAGTTCTCGTTTTCGTAGCAAGTAGAGATAAGAACCACTTATGAGTGACTCTTGACAAAGACCGCTGCAAGAGCTAGGTCTTCAACTGGTCACTGATCCTTATTGGTGACAGGGTTCCTACATACATTCTAAGGTGGATCCTCGGGTCTTCGGTTCCAGCAAACTTCTCCATATTGGGCATCTTAAACTTCTCGGGAAGCTTAGCATTAGGGAATAGATAGAGTCCTTCCACATCCAACATGTAATCCTCAACACCTCCGGCTTTCCTTAGAATCTTTTCTAGTTTGTCGACCTTTTCGAACAAAATCGACTCTTTCATGGCTAGGATTTTTAGGATTCCTAGCCGAAAAAGTTGTGCAGCTACTTGCTGGGCTCCCTCGGGTCCCACATTTTTGTCCCAAGGGTTTTCTCTTACCACATTTTAATTTGGAAGAACTGCGTTGGGATCTACAGCCCGGGTTTGCATGGCATGGATCTATGCTTGGCATTGAGTCTAGATTCTGGCCTGATTGGCCACAGTAGTGTTAACCCACTTAACTGTCCACTGTAATTCAAAGATTACCCTCATCATATCTGTCATAGTCAATTCTAGGTCTACCATCGATAACCTCAACTGATCTACACGTCTGAATCTTCCACTCGGAGATCAGGCCTAAGTGCGTATAGGTTCTTCTCTACACGAAGCTATTATCCCGGGTCTCTAAACTGAAAGAATTCATGTAAACCAAAGGACTCGTCAGTCAGGTTTAAACCCAAAACAAACTTGTGTTCGCCAATGGGACGGGTAAATGAAAACTAAACCTAAACAGAGTGTTGTCTATACAAACAAAAGCATCCATAAAAAAAAAATCACATAATCCTAAAAGATTTATTGATCCTAAAAGAAAGCTTCTAAGAAGCTATATGCAGCATGAGAAGGCTGTAGGTCTAGACTCAGTGTACCTTTTGAATAGAGTTAAGAATATACCTTCTAATGCCAAGAATGGTCAAACGGTATGCAATAACTCTTTTTGCCACATCTGCGGGAGCATGTAGCTAGAAAGCTTGCTGGCTTCCTTAACATAGCCCCGAGACAGTAAACTGGCCGAGTTATCGGGTAGGCGGAACGGGGTTTTGAGAATCAAGCACATAAACATGCAAATGCAAATGCGAATACCAATGAAAAGTTTAAAACAAGAACCATTGACATTTTAAGTTAAGCCATCTTCTGATTTTTGTTTTTTGAAAGACCAGTCCCCAGCGGAATCGCTAGAAAAACTACAGGTTGTTTGAAGGGAGGAACGGTGCACTAGATATCTATTGTTTTTAGAAAAAATGCTCTTTTATTTTTAAAACAAGAGAATCCATGATAGAGCACGTTTTTAAGAAAAATAGAGTCGCCACTTGATTTTTGATAAAAACCAAGAAAAACAAAAAGAAGGCTGCGGGTCTTTTGAAAATGTAACTAAAGAAAAAGAGGGTTCGGGGGCTAAGGTACGAAAAAGAAAGTTGTTAGGCACCTTTTTCACCCAATCGTAAGGTTAACCTCTACTTTGTCAATATTAGTTTTTGTTGTAAACTTTTTAAAGGTAGCATATACAGAATGAGAGGTTCAAAAGAGTTCAAACAAAAGCAAACAAAGAAGCAAAAACCTTAACTACAGTCCTCAGGATCATGCAACTTGGTTATCATTTCTAGATATGCCACACGTGTAGTTCGAGGAAAGCAAAACATAAAACATGCGATGAAAAGCTAAACGAAGCAAGAAAAGCCTAAGGGACATGCAACAATGTTTCTTTCTCTAATCATGCTATATACAGGCTGTACAGAAAGAACAAAAAAGATTTAGACCCTATTTTTAAGCTACTGGACATGCATAAAGCTCACAGCCATAGCAACATATGTTGTGGCAGTGACAAAATAAGTCACAAAACAAGCATCCGTGACAAATATAAGGTTACCGTGACAAACCAAGGTGCAAGATGTTACGACGATGGCGACTAAAGGTTGCGGCCAGGGTATTCTTGATGTCCAGAGTGGTTATTCAACATGCACAGTGTAGGAGGTAATACTACCAAGATCATTGTTTTTGCAAAATAATTTTTGATAAAAAATTAACTAGACGGGCAAACGATGTAACGGGCTCCAGATAAAACTTTTGACGAAGAACGATCAAAATAAAACCCGTGCAACCAAAGTTAATTTAGAAGAATA